>JAAGNO010028286.1:0-29507 GCA_033439905.1 Ceryle rudis | reverse complement strand
TTTTTTTGTTTTGGTGTTGGGTTTTTTTGTTTGTTTGGTTGTTTGTTTTTTTTTTTTTTTTTTTTTTTTTTTTTTTTTTTTTTTTTTTGAGCCTGGAAACTGCCACAGAAAAGTCTGGCAGCTATAACCTCCAGTTAACTACTAGCAAATGCTAACATGCTGTAAAGTGGAACATTTATACAAGATCCATCTGGTGCATACAAGTAGGAATCCAAGATTTAAAGCCATTACACTGTGCATGTGCATTTACACCTTCACCAAAGTTGGCAAAAAGGAGTAGATTTTACCCCATGACTCCAGTAGTAAAAGGAGGGGTGTGAAACGTGTGCTGACCTACACTCCTCCATCCAACTGCAGTTATTATATACTTCACTTTGGCATGTTACATCCCAGGCTTCATGCCAGGAGTAAATTAGTCCAGTCTTGAACTTGCCTATCAGAAATTAAATAATACAAGAGTGAAACATGCCTATAAAGTATTAGAGTAGCTGAGCATTTTCTTTTGATCAGTCTTACAGCTTTAAAAGGGCACTCCACCGGGCCTGATAAAACAAGCAATACTCCCATCAAAACTATGTCTCAGCTGGCTCTTTTTGCCATAACCGAACAGTAAGGAAGGAATAATGGCTTTGAGATTTTTCATTATTCTTCATGAAGCGCAGGCTTGCTCAGCCGTATGCCTGATGTGTTTTTCTGCTCAGTACATTCCCGTCACCTCTGGCAGAGTAAACTTGGGCTTGCCAGCAAGTTTACTTTAGCTGTATACAGGGGTCTATAGGAAAATATGTGGATATGAAAAAAGGTGTGAATGAATTAACAACAAGCCTAGACATCATTCTGATGGAAGAAAAAACCCAACAAGCAAACCAGCCAGAAGGAGTAAAGGCCGAGTGTACATTTACACTACCAGTGAAACTCAGATTTTTGTCAGGAAGCAAGCCCGATGCTTAAGGCATTCATTAATGCCCTCTGCCGTCTGTCTTGGTGAATTTCAGTGAGCATTGACCGTCTCTCCCTAAGAGAGCCAGTAGCACAGAAAGCCTTTTAGGATAACTGAGATTTCTCATTTTGTGCGTTTCCCCACCATGCAAAACGCAGCAAAGCTGTACCTCTAGTTTGCAGCATCACACGAAGATCTCTGCCTGTAACGCAAAAATGTGAGCCTGTTCCTCTGAAAGCACCAAGTGCCTTCCTCAGGCTGGTCATTTAAACACCAGGTGGCACCAAATAACAAGTTTCGATAGAGTCGTGGCCTTTTTTTTTTGTAGGGAAAACTTGGCGAAAAGATCTAACAGGAATGTGGAGGGAGAGTGTAAAAAAACCCCAAAACCTAAAACCCAAAAAAAGCCAAGCAAAAAACTTCAGCATGAATCTGGGATCAGTTCAAGATCAAGAGCAATGCCTCCATCTAGACAGAGATGGGGAGAGATGACGGGGCAGCTGGAGAGCCCAGGCTCTACCTGCCTCTGCAGGAGCACATTCTGGGAACAAAGAGCAGTAGCTACCTTGGTACCTTCCAGCAAGCCCTTATCTGAAGAGGACAAGCACTTTGGAAAACTGCAACTGATCAGTCATTAGCCCTTCTCATTAACTGCTACAAAGTCACCGGGTTTTTTAGTGCGGCTTTCCTCACTAAACAACATTGGCTAACACTACTCAATCTGATAGTAACACACCAGCGAGAGGAAGAACAGTACTTTGGAGAGAGGGAATTCACACTTTGAGAATGTGTAAGCACAGACAGAATCATAGACTTGTGGAATGGTAGGGGTTGGAAGGGACCTCTGGATATCACCAAGTCCAATGCCCCTGCCAGAGCAGGATCACCCAGGGCAGGTCACACAGGAACAGATCCAGGTGGGTTTTGAAAGTCTCTAGAGAAGGAGACTCCACAAACTCTCTGGGCAGCCAGTGCTCTGTCACACAGTAAAGAAGTTTCTCCTCATAGAAGGAACTTTCTATGCTCAAGTTTATACCCATTATTCCTTGTCCTATTACTGGGCACTACAGAAAAGAGACTGGCTCCTTCCATTTGACACCCACCCCTCAGATATTTATAGACATTAATAAGATCCCCAATATGCTGGACAACTAACAGACGTGATTTCTAGCCCTGTATTTTGGTCAGCTTGACAGGTTTGCTGTAACCTAACCACCAAATTTTGTATGCTCAGTGCAAAACTGGTTCATGTGTTACTGTGCTGGGATGGGGTAGAAATATTTAATATTTACCACTGCATTTCACGGCTGAAGTTGTGCAAAGTTAATTATACAAATGTCACTGCTTTCTGATATAGTAACAAGGCACGTTTTCTGTGCAACGTGTTTCCTGTGATGCCTCCCCTTTGCTTTCTGATTTACATTGCTGGGGTACAATTCAAATTGAAGGTGGAGACCATGCCTGTCAGATCTCTGTAAGCTAGACCCTTTCAGACCTCCAACTAGGCTATGAACCGTTTAAAGTGTTTTCCATCACAATGAGCAATCGGGCAATAGTCTTGAATTTCATTTTGTTAAATGGCAGAACTAGCTCCTTCCCAAATTCAATAGCATTAGGGGTCCTCTCTCTGAAGAGACAAAGTGCATTGCAGAAACTCCTTTCCTCTAAGTAGAGGTTCAGGAAGGATGGAAGGGGTGATGCAGTTTTGCAAACTTCAGACTTAATATCTGCGTGTCAGGATTACTATTGAGGGTGGTGATGATGATGAATATAAAATACTAAATACCAGCTTCCACAAATGATAACTTTTCTATTTTCTTCTGTGATGGTTATGTTGTTCTCCACTATATCTAAAGCAAGTCATGATTTAGGTTATGTTTTTACTTTTTACAGGGTGAAAAAAGTTTAAAGTATCTATTTTTAAGAAGTTCTTATGAGCCAAATCACCCACTTAGGTGCTCTGAAACTGCTCATCTCACCAACAAACAAATTCTGCTCTTCCTCCACCAGACATAGTTCCATAAAGATAAATTAAAACAAGCAAATACTACTTACATAAGTAAAAGGTTGCAAGATTGAACATAATTGCATTATATGGAGAATTAGGAATCATATCCCTCTGATAAAAGGTCAAGACCATATTCCTATAAAGAATTTCTTGTTCCAGCAAGTCATATAAAGAACTTTTCTCAAAGAGCTACTCACATGAACAACTGACAAGAGTAGGTTCTTGTATATTATGTGAACTTAAATAATTTCAAAGTCATAACTCCTACAAAAATCATTCAGTCCTTACTTGCTAGAATTAAAAATTATTCTTTAAAAAAATTACATTTAACAGATTTTTATTATAACTTCTATTTTTTTCTTTTTAACCAAGCCCCCCCCACTTTTCAAAAGAGATCGATGCTCAATAATGTATGCATTAAACTAGCAGACTGTAACAAAATTTAAAAAAAAAAAAAAAAAAAAGTCTGTGCTCTTGTGACACCATTATAACATTAGAATGTGAGCTGCAAATGTAGGCAGTATTAGGCCAGAGTTACAAAAGGGCTTAATTACTTAAATCTAAAACTGTGATACAACACTCTCTTTGTCCAAGGCCTAGCATTCTTCCCAAGGCTCACCTTCAGAGCCCAGTCAGGTCAATGCCTTCCGTTTCATGCAGTAGCTCATCCACAATGACCACAAAGATCAGCCTGGGTGGAATTAGTTGTGCTACAGTTTGGCTGTCTAGAACCAAGACATCTGATCTGCAATTGCCAGCTCGGCTTACCTGTAATGGAGACAAGATATTCTTTCCTCTTTCCCTTCCATAAACAGTAAAGTAATTACACAAAACACAACAGCTGCTAATTATCCTACACAAACTATACCCTACTGCTTAAAGCATTCTTAAGTTGCAGAGAAAGAAATCACTTCTCTTTTCCTGGCAGTTGGCTAACCACTGAACTACTGTATGGTTCCCCTCCTAGCTCAAGGAAAGTGAAGAGCAGATGCTTTCTTTTCAAGTGAGAGAGTTTAGGCTTCTGCTTCCAAAAAAAAAATACTGGGCTGTAAAGGCTTTTAAAACTCCTAATACATTTTATCTGTAAAATTTCACTTGATGGATACAGCCACAGACTTCAGGTCTTTCTGAATGATACAGTCTTTCTCTGCTCATTTTCTTTTCCTACCTTTTAATCCTGTGTAGGGTCACCTTCTCTATCCCTCTGGAAACAACTTTACCTTTTAAGGACTAATCTTTCTGCACAAAACCTTTTTTTTTTTTTTTTTTTTTTTTGCTAAAAATCTCATTGCTAATTGAAAGTTGTCAAGGAAGGAAGTTGTTCACAGTTCCTACCTCCCCCCCGCCATACACGTCTTACATACTTTAATGATGATAATAGGCCAAGGGCAGATATTCCAGGGATCTGGTATGGAGAAATATTAACCTATTCTTTTGCTAGCTACAGGAAGCAGAACCCTACCTTAGGGCTTAAATTTAAGATAAATCCCAGCCACTGAGCAGCCAGTGCCAAAACCACCTAATATGTACCCTCTCCAAAGCACAAACTAGGAAAATAAAAGCCTAAAGCAATATGTAATGCCTACCAAAGTGACTTTTTTAGAAAAATTGTTACCTGCCTAATGATTATGTGTAACCAGTTGGGGATAAATTGAGGTCACTGTAGGGCTGATTTATTCTACTTCAGAATCCTATTTTCATAGTTAAAAATGCTTTGGTGGTGGTTGTGGTATCGTTTGAGGTTTACGTGTGATAGGATAGTAATAGAAATAGTGTGTGTGTATATATAGATAAAAGTAAATCAGCTATACTTAGTTTTATTTTTTTCACATTAAATTAGGCCCATCATCAATACAAAAGCAGAAATGATTCCTTATCCAAAAGGAGAACCTACAGAGTCATTAATTACATAAGATGTACTATATAGAAGGCAAGGAACGGGCATTACAGTAAACACTGCAGAAGTATTCCAACCACAAGAGTCTTCACACTTTTTAGCAAATCCAGCTTTATAATATGCAATTAACAATGAATTACATTCCAATTGGATAACTAAAAGCCCTCAAGAACTGGCAGAATGACGACTAGGGTTTAAGTAAGCCATCCTATGTTTATTCAGTCAGTGAGAAAGCAAACCTAGGATATTTAACGCAAATAGCTTTCGAGCATGAACTCCTTATGATGAATTTATAAATGGTGAGTATTCATCACCTAGAAGTCATTTTGCTGCCTTGCATGCCAGTTTTGTCAAACTGTACAAACTCTTTCCATGACTGTGCTGAGAGAGCTTATGTTGCAGGGTATAAAGATGGTCCCTGAATTGTGTACACTAATGTGCCGGTACTGACAAAAGCAGTCTGGTAAAATTGACTCGGAATGGATAAAGTTCAACAATGAGGAACAGCACTGGCAAGAGGGGTTAAATGTAATTCTAACTCAAGTAATCATTATTACTAAAAGCACTAAGTAATCGTTACTACTTGAGTTGTGAGTCCCAACAGGAGGAAGCTCTGCTACAGGACAATGAAACAGACAAAAATATGTAGAAAACAGGGAACTATTTAAACAGCTCTTATCCTTAGGTAATGCTCTTGAGTGTAGCGACCTGGAAGCACAACATACAAAGTATTCACTGCAAGTTGCACACCTCAGCAAGAGAATAATCAGCATCCCCACTTGGTTTCTGTTCAGCGATAAAGATTGATAAGCTGAATTTCATGTTTCCACAAATAACATTCCTTTGTGGATTTTTCTGGGTTATGATGACAGTAAGCTACAGCAGTAGTCTTCTTTTGTAAAGCTGATTACAAATGAGCTGCACTGATGTATGTTATAAAGATGACCATATTATTTGTTTCTGGTGAGCATCAAGTCTAATATCCTTAAAAAAAAAGTTTCAGCTGTGATTTGTAGCTTTGCTATACAAAAGTTTAGGGAGCAGTCTTTCTCCATGTCACTTATGACTGAAATCTGTACATTGTACATATAAGACACTAATGGTTTGACTTGCTGTATTGAGTCTAGAATAAAAGTCTGGGTTCAAAAGTGCTTTTATTA
Organism: Ceryle rudis; assembly: GCA_033439905.1. Taxonomy (NCBI): domain Eukaryota; kingdom Metazoa; phylum Chordata; class Aves; order Coraciiformes; family Cerylidae; genus Ceryle; species Ceryle rudis. Next base: position 23,502 of record JAAGNO010028286.1, on the reverse strand, counting down.
AAAACTTCTCTTTACTCATTATGATAGAGAAGCCCCGGCAGTATTTAGCCCAGGGTCCCAGCATACTTAAGACAGTCCTTCCAGCACTAAATCCCACTGTTTCACTTCACATGAGAGTTCCCAGATGGAACTGTGGAGATGTTTCTCTCTATCTCCATCCTCTAATAGAGCAACATCTGCCTAAAAGCCAAGGATCTATCATTTTTAGATATATTTTAGAGGGCTGCAGAATGCTGTATCTGCCAACAGCATTAATGTTTGGGTGAAACATCTAAATGCCTTCTGTGGGGCTTCATTTAGGGTACATACAAAGGTGTAGCTAACAAGTTTCCAAAGCCTTCATCTCAAGCTATGAAACAGCCTAGAGCTACAAACACCATTAGCTACATTTACACTAGAGGATTTGCTAGCCCTTTTGTATTATTCCTAAAGTTGGTAGCAGTTGCTATCAGCAGCTGTAGGAATCATAAAGACCAGGTACAGATAGCAGCAGTTCTGCTCAGGAGCTACAACCCTTTGTAGATACAAAACCTTCGTAATTTAATTTGAAGTTACAAAAGGACCTTTGATAAAAGTCTGGATGGACAATTTTATAAAAATGTGATGAGTACGTAAGGACCGTAAGCATTGCTCAGTTATTAGAAAACCAAATCCTTTAGAAGCATCCAAAGTTACCTCATTATTTGCTATCAACAAATGAAGAGGTTCTGGTGAGCATCAAAGGCAGAAGTCCTTTCAGCTTTTATATAATCAAAACTATTTCTGGTAGGTAAAGCAGGAGGAAGAGCATCACTATGAGATGAATTGTGACTAAATGGATAAAGGTGATTCAGTTTCTATTGCAGTACTTCTGTTCTCAGAAAGCTTTTTGGCAAAAGTTTCTCCTCAGAGGCTCTTATGGAAACTAAAATGTCTATTCACACTTCAGAAAGTTCAGAAAAATGGTAGCATATACAGTCGCTTGCCACAACACAGGGAGGTTGCCATTTTCACAGGGCATCTGGAGCTTACAAAGAGTGACAGGGACCAATAAAGAGCCTGCAAATAAAAGATTTGCTTTGTGAAACCACAGCTACATGAGTTCATTCAAGATGGTGCACTCAGTACAAGTGATCACATTTCACAGCCTATGCTGACCGGCTATCTGACTTTTGATTTGAGCATGGAGCTGAAATCTCAAAAATAGTTGATGCTGGAAGGCACCTCTGGAGACCATATAGCCCAACTCACTCCCCTGCACAAGCAGGGTCATCTATAGCAGGTTGCCCAGGACTGTATTCTAACGGGTTTTAAATATCTCTAAGGAGATCTCCACAACCTCCATGGGCACTGTGACCTTCCTTACAGGTTAAAGAGTTCTTTAGATTTTGAAACTAAATCTTCTGTGTTCCAGCTGGTGCCCATCACCATGTCCTGGGCACCACTGAAGAATCTAGATTGATTTTCTTTGCCCAATCCCCACCAGGTATTGAGAAAGAGAGAGACAGACATCAAGATCTCCTCTGGGTCTTCCCTTCTCCAGGCTGAAGAGTCCCAGCTCTCCCAGATTCTCTTCATCCAATAGATGCTCTTAAGCACCCAGAACCTGGATCCAGCATTCCAGGTGTGTCTCGCCTGTGAAGAGAAGAGGGGAAGGATCACCTCGCTCAACTTGCTGACAATCCTCCAAATGCAGGCCAAGACACTGTTGGCCTTCCTTGCTGCAAGGGTCCATGACTGGCTCATGCTCAACTTGGTGGCCACCAGTATCCTCAGGTCCTACCGTCCCCAAAGCTGTATTCCAAACGGTTGGTGCCCAGCCTATCCTAGTGCATGAAGTCATTCTTCCCCAGCTGCAGGACTTTACACTTGCTTTTGTTGAAGATCACATGGTGTTCCTAAGAGCCTGTTTATCCAGGCCCTTTGAGGGGCAGCCTAACCATTAGGTGCATAGTCTACTCCCTCTATCCCTGCTTCGCTTGCAAGCTTCCTGAGGTTGCCACCACTCCCTCACTCAATTGTGGGTTGCCATGTCCCTCCCCCATTGTTCCTTTTAAAAAATTTCCTCACAGGGTAGGCCAGCCTGTTAGCAAAGATGCTTTTGCCCTGCACAGTCACACTTGAAATTTTCCAGGTCTCTGCTGGCAGCCACATGGATAAGTAGCAGGGGTAAAAGTCTGAGCGCTGGACAAGGCTTTACAGTCCCTCTACAACACCCCAGAGCCAAGTGCCCAGCAAGCAGCCTCAAGTGGGGTAAGAGAAGCAAAAGGCAATGGTGCAGACAAGGACTTCTAAAGCCAGTGCAGAATCTGTAATGCTTTTAGTGGTGATGATTAAGGAAAACTAAGTCCTTATAATCAACATAAGTTTATTTTGCCCCTCCTCCTTATTTTTTTTACCTACAAATAAATCAGCACAGGTGATAGAATCATGGAATGATAGAGGCAAAGGTAGCTCAGTTTTCTACCAGACTCCTGGCACCAAACAATTTCAGCAGCTGGAGAAAGCTCCACATCCTCAAGGCCAGGCACCTTTCAGTATCAATAGCCAATTCCTAGCAGAGTGGTGAAAAAAACCACACAAATTAAACCTTGTAGCATTGTGAATAAACAAAAGGCACTGATTTCTAGGTATCAGGCAACCAATATCTGTGATGACTGCTAACTGGGAACAGTTTCCCGATTTAGATTAATTTTTCCATGATGTGTTCAAGATTCATTTGCCAGCCTGAGACACCAGACTTGCTAGGTACACACTGCATTAACTCATTTGGCCTGTCTGGAATTGATAGTTCATAGCATCAGCAGGTTCCAAATATATTGCATCCTCTCTGCCTTCAGAGAAAAGCAAAACCAACATACCAATAGACCAGTGATCTGAGGAGATACACTAAAAGTTGCCTTTGATTAGTCCAGGGCTTTGTGCTGCATATTCCAGCCAAGCACAGACTGCAGCCTGCAGGAAAAGTTGAGAAAACTAACAGCAATGCCAAGAAAACAAAAATCAGAGAGGGAGGGAACAGAGGTGCTCTGAGACTCTCCTTTGAGAGTCTCACTGCTGGAAGTAAAGCAGTGCCCAAGAACAAAGGCAAGAGACAGAAGAAATGTTGCATGAAAAAGAACTACTGTAACCTCAAATTCTTTGAAACAATGAAGTGTTCCAGAACACTCAGACAAATCCCACAGGATAATGCAGCTAAAAAATAAATTATCAGATGCAGGAATTGCAAAGGCACTTGTGTTTAATAGCACAGAGGTTTTGTGAAAGCAATCATCAACAGAACAAAGGATACAAAATTAAAATTACAAACTATGAAAGCACAGAAGCCTGTTTTCAAATATTTTTTTTCTAACTGACATTATAGATGTTGAGTGATGGAATGCACGACACAAGGAATGCAACGCAAACTTATACGCTTTACACATGAGTATTTGCAAAATGAACAAATAAGATTTTATCTTTGCTTAAAAATCCATTGTGCTGAAGATTGACTCAAAGGCACCCTACCCACTGTGCTCCTGTAAAAATAATCACAGCAGTTAATGCCCTAACAGTGCTGAAACTGTCATTACTACTGCCATTGAGTCTCCAAAGTCTTTATGCACTCCTACAATACTTGCATTCCTTTATCATCTTCAAGTACAGGTTTCAGACTGCATCATCCACCAAAATCAGGTGCTGAGGTTCCTTATAGATTTCCTCATATAAACTCCACGTATTAATGAGCTGGCTGACACTTAGGTTAAGTAGTATCTTTAAAGAAGATGTAATGTGAGCGGAGAAGCACTGGTATTTCTCACTGTCAGCCTGCAAAGAGCAGAGTGTTGATATCAGTGATAAAAAAAAAAAAAAATCACTTTGCATTTTATTGTTTTAATTTTCTGTTTTCAGAAAAAAGCTAAACCTGGGTGGCTCATGCTAGAAATCCAAAGCACATTTAGAATGCTGAGTACTTAATGAAAATAATCTTACTTTTTATTTTCCCAGGGCACATTACACACGTTTAGTCCAGAGTATTGCTGTGTGTCAGAGACAGTCACACTTTTGCAGCTGAATTTCAGTGCTGCCTTTTTTTTCTTCTCTCTCACCCTACTGGGGACCAATCTCCTTTGAAAATTACTTCTCTCCTATGGATTGCTGCTGCTACCTTGTCACCACCCCCTCCTGCCTCCATCTGCCTTTGCCTCCTTACGGGCCATCATTTCTTGCTTTCTCCAACAGCACCAGCCTGGGGTAGGGGGAAGGAGGAGAAGTCAAAGCAGTTCTACTTTGCATCTTACGTCTAATATTGCCATATTTCTTTGCCAAACCTCTTCAGACAGGAACAGGGATATGTAAACATCTAAAATAGAGTATGTAATATAAGGAGTTGAATGCAATTTATGATTGCCATCTCTACATAGATGAAGAAGGGTGAAAAGGCATGGTTCTCCTGTAGCTTCCAGATGCCATGGTGGGGAACAAAAAGCCTCTGCGATTTTCAATACCCCTCTGTCAGGGCTGGCACCCTGCCAGCCTGTGCCAGACACCGGCTGCCGAGCCTGCTGGGCATACAGGACTGGAGCAAAAACACAGAAGGAAACTGAAAACAAAGAAAAGGCCACTGGGGCAGGAGAGAGGGAGGGAGACGGTGTCAGTAGAGACACAGATATTCAGGGCAATGGGTTAGGGGCAAAGTAGAGAAAGGGGAACAAAGGTGAGATCTGGAAGTACTGCTTTGCACTTTGCTTTCTCCCATTGCAGGTTCCTCTGCCCTTCAATGCATTTTTCTATAAGCTACCTCTCTTTTCACACCTCAAAGAGTTGTTCCTACAGCAGCCTTCTCCTACCTCCTCTTGAGGTTGCACTTCCCTGATGAAATTCCTTAAAACTTTCGCTTCCTCCAAATCCTCATTTGCTTCCCAGTCTCTATGCTGGAGCAGCATCATGTTCCTCCTGTTCCTGAATGTTTTCAGTGATTGAAAGCATTATAAATGGAGCTATGGAGGAAGAGGGGGGAAAAAATAACCATCAAAACACCAGTTTTGTTAGGACTGTCTTTACCCCAAATGCAGCAGGATGTTCCTTGGAGAAAACTATCCCTCATGCTTCACAAACAAAAGTATCGGTTTACTGTAATGCTGTCCAAACAGGGCTCTCAATATGTGTTCTGGAAACACAGATACTCCCTGGAAAACACAAAAGAACTTAGAAAGGGTAGCAAGGGAATAATCCTAATGCACTTGTATTGCACCTTCTGCTACAAACTTCAAGTTATTCCTACCAAAATGTACTTGCAGTTAACTAAAAAGGCATCCAGATTCAGAGCATCATGCTCTCATTTCCTCCTCTGAGTTTTATCCCTGCTTATAGCCTGCTGATGTACATCCGTAACAAGCTCTCCGCCCCCTCCCGCAGTACAGCACTGCCCTGGAACACCGCGTACTCTCAGAAGCATTAGGATAATCTCTTTTAAGGCATGGATCACCATGGCCGTGATCTGCACCAGAAAAGAATTTCTGTAGAAAAGCTGCACCAAGTGTTTTGCCACCCTGAAAAGGCAAGGGCGTCCTGTTCTGACAGCAGCTGCCTGACACTACCTCCTCCCTCCTCTTTTAAGTTGCCATGCCTGTAACAGCAGTGGCAAAAAAAAAAAAAAAAATGTTCTGCCTGATGTTTCAAATCTGAATTAGAGGCAGAGGTACAACCCTGCATTACTGCTCTACTGTTCGCCCAGCTCCAGCAAAGAAGGGGAATGCCCTGCTGGATGGTACCACCATGAGCAAGTAGGATCAGTTTCAAAAGGTTTGCTTCTAAGCATCTGTGCCTTTGCCTACTCTCCTTGCTGAGACAGCAGTGGATGAGACCTGCACTTCTTAAAGAGGCCCTATTTCACTCCTGCTATATAAATTGAACTGAAAAAGCACTGAGATATCAAGCTGTAAACTGAGTCAGCAGAGCAGAGGCACCTTTTTGTACTCCTCGTGAACCTCTGTACTGAAAACAGCCCAACAGATAGAGAAAAACAGCAACATCAGAATCAAAACAATACAGACCAGAAAACTTAATTACAGCTCAACAGCTAAGGTGCAAATCATACTTCTCTACTCGCATCACAAAACAGATCCAGAACAGCCAGAATAGAACAAATGCCAAATTGCAACAGATATGAGGACACAAGCTTCTCCCCAAGACTATTTTCTCATTAATATACAATATTTCAATTCCATTTAAGAATCTCGTTAGGTGTTTCTATTGTACCAGATCATTTGATTAGCTATATTAGTCTAAAATAACTACCTCTTAAATTTTGTTTTATGTAATGCTTTACCTCTTCAATTACCTTGATGTATGGCATCCTTGAGTATGCTGCCCTAGCAGTCTGGTTAAAGTAATCACAGGTTTTTTACTATTTCAGGTTCAAAAAACCTGAAAGAATTCCAAAGTCAGGAACTAAAGCATTACATTAGATTGTTGACTAGGTCTGCTCTTCTCTGTCTAATGCAAAATAAGGCATCTGCCCAGCAACCACATTCTTCTGTCTAGGTGATCCTGGGACTCCTACTCCTCCCTGCCCCCCTCAGCATGCTCACACTCCACAGTGAGACAGTTATTTCACAGGGTGGAATCCGCTGCTCTGGATGTTATGCTTTGCTCTCTGATGAGACATCTTCTCATCAGACCCTGGATGAACTAACAGCTTCCCATTGGAAATGACACATTCATTTCCCACCCACTCTAGTGTAAGTTTGCAGTGGCTGAAGGTAGTTTTTGAAACCCATTCTCTGGTCTCTGGCTGGAGAGGAGAGCATGTCAGTCACAGGCAGAAGTCAGGACAGACAAAAGGCTGTTTGTACAGCATCTGCCATCAGCCCTCCCTCTTCTCAACCCTGCTAGTTCTCTCTTTCTTTGGGTACATCTAAAAAGATACAGCTGCCAGAAAAGTGGTGGTGGAAAGGAGTGAAGCGGAAGAGAAAGGTATGTCTTGCTCCTGAAATTATCCTTATGCACTTGTTCTGCTGATGCTAGTTACAGAGTACAGAATTAGAAATATATAGCTGGGAACACGCAGGAGAAGATTTGGGAGTTGCAGATACATTGTAGGCAGGAGATGGTATTCAAGACAGATGCATGGATATGACCCAGCTAAAGATAATTCTTTCACTATCTTGCTCTTTTTCAAAGTTGAATGCTACATATTAACATCTGAAGTCATTAAACATACTGTATTGCCTTCCGGTGGTCAATATTATTGTGAAATTGGTGAACATGGAAAGAGATGTGTTCATAGTGAATTTCTGTCTTTAAGAAAACTAAATGGGTTTTAATGAGAACTCAGTTTCTGGAAAGAATCGTGGTATTGATGGGACTTACAAAGCAGTAATTCACTCAATCCTCAGTGGAATAGCTGCTGTCTTTACAATGCACCAACTGTTGAGCAAAATAGATTTGAAGGATTATTTTTATTTTTAGAGGAAAAATACCTTCTTCACAATATTATCAGTTATGTAGCTCTTCTGTAATAATTTCTTAGGAACACACTAATAAACCTATTACTAACACCTAAATATTAAATGTTAGTCACCACTTTACAGCTGTCTCTGCAATGGAAACTTGACAAACAAACAAACAAGACATTTTATTTTGAATAGGTATCTCTAGCTCTCTAGCTCTTGAACTCAATCCACATTAAGAAGTAAATATATATTAAAGTTGCTTCACTAAGTTCACCTTGTTAACCCAGTCGATGCTACTGGACAGATGGCAAAAGATCATACAGCAAAAGGGTACCAATTAATGTAGTTCTTGTTTTTAATATCAGACAACTGGAGACACAGACTGCTTAACAACCCTGCAGGGTATACTTAATAGTTTATAGATCTAGTTTTAAGTCTTCTCCCAAACATGAAGGATCTCCAGAGGTGCTGAAGTACACATTTTGTGCCATTTCTGTTTTCCCTATTTTTATCTCCCATTTCCAATACCTGAGCTCCTACTAATATCATATGACATTTAAAGGGCATCACTTCTCATGAAATACTACTCTGTTGTTCTTGGTCAAGGAGGCTAAAACTTGGGGTTTTTACCTCTTTAGTCTTTTCCAACTACCTCCACATCTAGTGGATCCAAAGATAGTACGGTGCCAAATTGCCTGGCAGCACTCACAGCTGAATGAGCGGAGATAGCACTGATTCCCAGCTCAATGTGAATATTCCAAAACTAACCATTTTCCTTCATGCAAAGCCCCAAGTTATTTCAAAGCACTTATCTCAGCTGCACTTGTTCTCAAACTTCACTTACACCAAAATAATGCACTGAACAGAACGTACGCAAATGCAGGGAGCACATTTAAAATATTTTTTGGATGGCTTTACTCCTGCTAGAATTTCAAGTTATATAATCTTGATAGAGCAACCTAGTCAGGCTTAGCATGATTGGCATTGCTGCTTTTTCAGAAGGTTTTATAGAGAAATGTTAGAGGGTGCTTACTGGCAGTGAGTCTTTGTGTCACCTTGGTGATTGGATTTGTTCATCACATTTTCCTGATTTATTTTATAAGAAAAGACAGTTTCTGTGGTGTGCAAAAGCAGATAAAGTCTTATACAGGCATTTGGAAATAAATATGCACATACTAGCTGTTCTTTACACAAGCAATCAGTGACATTCCATCATCTGTGCAACTGTATTTAGGAAAAGAAGTTGCAGCAGTTTTTCAGAAAAAGATGCTGCATCTGAAATGTCTGCTGAGTTTATTGATCCCGTGCAGGGAGATGACGAAACACTTCAGGTCCTTGGCAATCTTTCATCTGCAATAGGGACCTTTCTCTCACAGAAAAGTAATAACCTGTTGAAGACAGGTCTTTTGACTAAAAGTTTCTTTTTGGTTATGATATGCAAAAAACCCAAAGGAAATATTTAAGTAGAAATGAATATTTTTTTTCCTGAATAATAAGAATGCTGAGTATTGTTAAGATGCATAACTGACCTATTAGTGAAGCTAACTATGCGTACCTCACTAGCTTACGGACTTTGCTAACACTGATTTTGGCAGTCACCCATATAAACCCTCTCAATGATACACTATAGCAATATCCTGTCATATTCCAAAGCAAGGAGTTCTTATAGGTCATGATGCTTGAATCCAGCAATTCAACAGTCTATAGAAAATCTGCCTCTTTTCAGGACAGAATGAGTCCCTAGGAATTTTGAGCAGACAGCCAACCAGCAACAGATTGAAATGAGCATTCCAGCTGAACTCCAGGTAGGGAAGAGATCACTCCAATTATTAAGAATTTAAAAAAAGTACACAAGAGCAAGATATGATGAATGCCTTATCCTCAGGGGAACAACTACTCACGGGAAACAAGGACATAACCCCCCCTGCTTCCTAAATTTTTCCTTTCACAAAATTTTTCTTCCCTTAAGTACTTAAATAATTAAGCTCAGTTATTTGAACAGAAGCATGTGAAATTGTACTCCTTGACATTGGCATTTATAAAGGTAGAGTATAAAGAAATTTATTCTCTTTAAAGCATTAAACTTCTGAGTAGAATTCTCATAACTGCAGTGTTTATACTCCTACAAAATAAAACCATCATCATAATAATATAGATTTTTCACTCTAAGTCTAAAAACCATCCCAAGTTAAAACAATGTTTACTTTGGGTAGTAATTTTGACGTCTAAAACTAATAAAGACTGTTATTCAATACTGCACTCTAAGGTAATTTAAAAAACAGATCCCCAAGGCTCTATTACTAGTAGCATATAGGCATCTCCTACTCAAAAGTTCACATACAAGTTCAAGACTAAAAGGAATCATTCAATTAATTTTGCTCCTATGACATAGGTTCAAAAATAAACAAGAGCTTACTTTAACTTCAGCCATGTTCTTTAATATATTGGCTGCTTTTTAATATTTGATTTGGCTACTGGTGTTCAAAAAACAACTTTGCACAAAGTCTTAGGGAAATATATAATCAAAGAGCATTGAGGTGTAGTATTTTATCCCTGATGTGAATCCAAATTCCCAGATTTCTTAGTGAGTCTTTGTTGTCTGAATCTCTTTATTGGCTAAAGAAGTGGCCTTGCAAGATAGCTGGTGGTGATGTAATGACCAAGGAAAAAATACTATAAAATATAGTAAATTTATACATTTAATACCTTGTGGGGTTTTTTTTGACAAATATAATCTCAAGAATTTTACAAAATAACCCAAGTGGGACTATTGTCTTAGTGACTTCCACTGCTGGCATGCCTTTTTTTCTTATCTAGCTCTCTATTCTGCAGCCTTGCAAAAAAGACTAGAACCAGGCCATAGTGTCATAGTATTGTGTTGACTCCAAGGTACCAACAGGATGAAGGAGAAAGTCTTCCTGAGGCTAACACAAGTAGAGAGAGGAGCTATCATGGAGACCTTGCTGGGCAGAGCTGACCATTGCTTTGGGTTAGTTGTCAGAGCAGAATTCCCATTTAAATTCAGTAAAGTATCAGATCTGTTCATTCAAGGTAAAAAACTCTTTCTCCCAATACCAACTAAGTCTAGGTTGAAGCCTTGTTCAAAATGCTATTTTAAAAGCAAATTCAAGTTTAAGGATCATAGCCAAAGCTTTGTGGCTTTGTCAGTCCCTGTGCAAAGCAGCACAGAATAGCACAGCTAGTGTTAAACAAGCTCATGCAAATGACAGGGAGCAGTCACCAACAGGAGAGGTTTGCAAGGCATAGTTTATCCCATCTCTTAAAAGCCAATTAAACCATGACCTCCTGCAACAAGACACAACTAAGCGGTTTGTAGTACCAAAACAGGACAAAAAAAAAGAAAATTCCTACTAATACTGTATCATACCAGAGCCTGCAGGCCAGGACAGTGGCACATGGCAGCACTGCAGAGCTTCAGCCTCCTTCGCTGCTTAATGCTTCAGTTTCTCGAGCAGTCCGTGATGGAGGATTCAATCAGCAGGCAGTTATTCCACAACTTCGATGGGGAAAGATATTATTAATTTTATGTGAGTGACTCATTTTGACAAGCAAAATGGTCAGGAAGGCAAGGAAACACAGCCAGGCATTTTCCCTGGTTTGGTAGCAATCACTACATTCACTAACACCACCCAGAGAACACGGCCAGCTCAAAGCAATTTTCTCAAGGTGAAAGGCCAAAGAAACAACAAAATTGCCAGCAACAGAAGACTCAGTTCTCGATGAAAGGATTCCCAAGGTTGTACAGAAAGTAATGACTATCAGTTCTGCTGCAATATTATTTACCTCCTAGGAGACAACACTCTCCAGCACTCAGGCTTAAACCTCCAAAAGTTCACAGGAAAGAAATGCAAGCCAGAAAACAAATTGGGGAAAGAGATTTGTTCAGCAGCAACACCTGTGTCACGTACTTCATTTCTCTTTAGCACGTTGGTGCAGGAAGCTTCACAAAAATGAAGATGATCTCGTTGCTGCTTCTGCTGAGCACTCTTCTGGGTACCCCTGCAGCACCTTCCCGGCGTCCCTCTTGTTACAAGAGGGTCCTCAAAGACCACAATTGTCACAACATTCCTGAGGGTGCGGCAAACCTTCGACAAATCGATGATGGTCTGCGGGATCACTTTTGGGAAGGGAATGGCTGCGAGGTGATCTGTTACTGCAACTTGAATGAACTGCTCTGCTGCCCAAAGTAAGACCACCATCATTTCATACACCTTGTACAGTTCTGTATGATCACCCATTATACTTCCATCATTTTTACAGTTTTCACCAGAGGAATAAGCTATCATTTTAAAGAAATGCACCACTTGGGATGATTTTAACTCAGACCAAGACATACCCAATTACCTGGTATGCTGCCAGTTTTCAGTCGTGTCCCCCACCCCCAACCCACAGGGGCTCACTTAGAACATGCTTAGTATATTTTTATAAACCTGTATGTCCTATTATAGGGGATTTCAGCATTTAAATCACCCAACTTTTGACTCTTCTGTTTGATCTAAACTAAGTATGAGAACTACCTGAAATCCTTATTCATCACACTTTGCAATGAAGATGTTTTCAGGACCATAAACAAAACTGTTTGATTTCCGTTCCACAGTAAAGAACCACATTGTTATTACAAGGTAAATGCAGCTAGGCCAGTTGAGTAAATGATTCTGTAAAGAGATTGTAAAGAGAGCTGTTTCAAGTAGGAAAGTGAACAGGGGGTAACAGAGGCTCACAAATGCTTGCAAGGGAGAGAAATAATTTATCCCGAGAACATTGACACTTCTCGGGCTTTCTGGCACTGCTGGCAAAGCTGAATGGTGAAGTTATTACTGAAAATGTTGTTTGGTTCTTTCTGTTGTTGTTTTATAGAAAAAAAAAATTTACATCCCAGCAAAATTAATATTGCATTACAAAAAAAAAGTCACTAGCCCATGCTGGTTTGAAATGATAAAATGTACTAGGAGGCATTTCTTTCTGGCTTTCCAGCAACATCTTTACTTCAGGAAATTTAGATTAAAAATATCAATACTTCAAACTTACTAATACTTCAGGGACACTAAAATGCAATGGCATTATGTAGGCAAGCAAGAATTATTTCTTTTCATACATGCTCCTCTTACCACCCAAGTTTCTCAAGTCCCCTGAAATCCAGTAAAAGGCAACTTTTCAGCACTCCTGTAGGGAACGAGATTTGAACAAAGTGGGAACGACTTCTAAAGCTAAAAACTTCACATTCAAACTGAGAACAGAGTTTAAATAAGTTTTTCATATTTCTCTCTCCTTAAAACCAGATAGGGTGTGTCCTCTCATCCTGAGGCACCCTCGGTGTTCTTCACCTTCGACTGCTGAGCTTTAAGCAGTCTAATAAAGCCTCTTACTTTGATACAAATACACAAGGAAGTCTTCCTTCAACCATCTTGAAGCACAGAAAACCTACTTGGCAGGCCTGCTCTTGAGACAAATTGCGCTCAACAGCATGTGTCCACATGCCAAAGTTCTTTATTTTTATAATATTCTTTAAGTTTTATTTTCTCAAAGCTAAAATACCAGGGTGGAGTCCTGGCACTCTGGTCAGGGAAAATTTTGCCATCACTTCCAAATCAGGCCAGCAGAAGTAAAAATGCAGCATCTTCATCCAGCCCAACAGTTGCATTAGCATTGCTGAAAGGGTATCCCACAAAGACAGCAATTCCACACATCCAACCATAAGCTAAAAGAATCCACAATTGGAAATGCATGTCATGTTAAAGTTCTGATAAACCAATGACTTAATTATTCAAATATCTGATAATATCTTTCAGGGATATTTTCTTTGGAGCAAAGATATCTTTTGTGATCCCCTGCAACAGTCACTGATGGATATCAAGTCTGCTGGTGAAGACAACAGATATCATTCTGTAATCACATAATAATGCTTTCAAGAGGAAAACCAAAACCACTACCAACAAAAACACTTGCTTTCTAACCACAAGACAGTGACTCTCTTTATACAGTAGAAAAATTTCCTTTCTATACTTTTTGGGAATTTCAAATGTGTAAGAAGTTCTCCTTTCAAATTTGTTAGCTGCCTTAATTTCCATAATGGTGTAAAAGACTGCAAGAGCTCTTAATGCATCCTAAAATACACCCCCCAGCAAAAAGCTGAACTTGTGTGACTCAGCACAACATTCTCAACCAGGTTTGAGGAGTAAACTTGAACCTTAAGCCTTCCAGTGGTTAAGAACGTGACACTTGTAGCAACCTGCTGCTAGTGCAGCTTTCTGTTGCTTTATTGCCACCACAGTTAATGTTGTTTGAAACTGAAGCTACTCGGTATCTGTTGCTGCAGACAGGCTTCCACATTCTATTTAGGCATCTTAACAACAAACAAACAAAAAACAACCAACAAACCAGCCTATGCACATACAAATGGTAAACTTGCAGCATTCAGAATTCCATTAGGGAAAAAAAAAAAAAAAAAAAAAAAAAATCACATAACAGTACTAAAGCACATTTAAGTCTTAATTATGTCTAACTGCTCACCGGCATTAACCATGCAACTGGTAAAACCTTAAATTGGTTAATCTTAACAAGGAACTTTAAAAATAATAGAACAGTTACAACAGTGTTTATATATACACTCAGAAAGGCTTCTAAAAGATGATGGGACTGGTGCAAGGTTTGTTAAGGCAACAAAAATCTACACTGAGGCAGCTTTTTTAACCTTCTTGTTTGAAATCCAGTTCCTCAGAATCAAGCTGGAATGCTGGCTTTTTATTTTTAGGCTGGCTAGCCTAAATATATATAGGGATAATATGGATAGCAAGTCTGATAGGGACTTGATAGTTTCTATAGGGAAATAACTAAGGAAGCGAAGACAAAAAGGTATCTCACAATAATAAGAAATCATCTTAGTGTTTAGGAGGTATCATAATCTAGGCTGTAGATAAAGTCACCTCTCAACAGCTGCCAATATCAATTACAGTACAAGAGAAAAACAGCCAAAAATGGATGTACCTTTGCAAGTTTGAGGAAAGCCACCTGAACAAGCCAGGCTTATTGCCTTACATATAAAAACTCTTTAGCTATCAAGTCAGTCACATGGAAGGTGTGTAGTACTGAAGTTACTCTTCAGTCTTTTCCACTCAAAAAGTGTACTCTTCATCTAATAATCTTTCATCATTACACCACAGAAACTGCTACCACCAGTTTACCCCACTTATTTCACATGCAGTACGAAATACCACAATGACTGGTTTTCTTCCTCTGTTAGTAAATGAGGACTAAAGTGGGAGTGGGGTGTGGGCAATTATACATAGCTAATAATAAATGTTTCAAGTAAATGTGTGTACTGTTTTTGCCAAGTAATTTTTAGGGTAGTGACTGTTAAACTGTTTGTGTCACCAGGTTTGTTTAACCCTGGTTTGTGCAATTATTCCCCATTTTTTGGGGGCTTCCTACCAAATCATCAATTTAGAGAAAAAAAACCCAAAACAACACAAAACAAAACATAAATCTGTCAACCCACAGCAAAACTCACAAAGTCAGTGCTCTGCTAAGAAAATATACAGAGGATTTCATACAAGAGCAGATACCATAAGCTCCTAGCAGTAATAAGGGCACTTCTGTTGGTTGTGCCATCTAGTTTCTACACAAATCATGTTGTGTGTGCCTGGTATTCACAACTTTCCAAAGCTCCGTCAGCAAAAAATTTAAGGCAGATGCAATCCCAGGTAGTAAAGTTAGCAGGTGGTTTTCAGTTACTTTCCTTCCACTACTCCAAGCTAAGGAAAAATCCATTGGAGAAAAAAATATTTCACGTCACACATAAAGAAGGATAGGGTCACTTAGGCTCCTACTTTCAGACTGATTTTGCACAGAAACCTGCTTCCCCCCCCCCCCCCCAACTCTCCTTCCCTCCCAAAGGATTCTATAGGTCCTACCAGGCCTAGACAAGAACACTGACCTCTGCCACATACCCACAGAACAAGCCTTTATCCTTCAGATGTCCTATCAATAGCCAGGTACTCTGGATGTTTCTCCAACTAGTACTGATAAGATGACAGTCTGAATTTGTGCAAAGGATATTTGGCAAACACCTTTACAGTCACCGAATTCAGGGCGCTAAAATATATCTTCAAAGGAATACCAATATTAGCTGTCACTAGCTAGATACCACTAACCATCTTGGACTTTGGCCAACACTGCAGAACTTTACTGTGGAAATACATAAGACACTGCAGATAAAAGACATCAGACCAGTGAGAGCAACTAGGAAGGCAGCCAGTTTGAGGTTAGGGTTTATCATCATTCAGTTGTAAGTGTCACAGGTCAAAAAAAAGCAAAGTGAAGCACCTTAGTTGCGGTGATGCCAACAAAGCAGTAGTTTTCTAATTTTTTCCCAAATTAAGAAAGAGCTTTTAAACACCTGATAAAGTGAAGAGTTCCAATATATGTTACCTGAATATCATGGTGCGCTGAACCAGCTGAAGCTGTGTCGTCCTTTGCTTTAAGGTTAAAAAAAATTATATAAACTAAAAATCTTTTCCCTCTGCCTTTTCTTTAACCTATGTGCACAGCTTAAAGCAGAAAGAAATCATGTTCCATACACCACACATTCAGGCTGGAACAACAATTAAATGACAACACATGAAATGATCCATATATCTCCAACATCAGACTTTAGTAAGATACACACTTAAAAGCAAGAGTATTGTTGGATATTTTTCTCATGCTAGCATGAGTTTTAGTTTGCTGGTTTAGGTTTCTTGGTTGTGGAATTTTTTAGGGTTGTTTTGGTTTGGCTTTAAATAGGCCTGAGCTGGTGCACGCAATGAGAGCATGCCTACTAGAAGATACCATATTGACCCAGCACAGACTCTTGTCTTCCATTCTCCAATTAAGTTCTTAGCTACATTCTATGCAGATGAATGGAAAAGTCAGCAGCTAAAGGATTTCTTACCGAGTGGAAGGATTTATCGGCACAGTAAGCTGCAGCGGTCTTTTCATCCATGCTTACAGCTTTGAAATTCAAGAGCTGCATTTTTTTCCATTTTAATATGGGAGCAGGAAGGTCTCAGTGCTTGGAAGCACATATCCCAGCAATGACAAGATGAATAAAATCAAAGTCTCCATCAGTTGTTTCCAAAGGGGAAAAAAAAAAAGAAAATGTTATTCAGCCACTTCTGGCCAGCTAACCACTGGAACTGTCATTTAAAGCCTTTCACCTTAGGAAAAATAATGTATTGCCTTTTTTTTTTAAAGGCACTGCATTATGAAATCCTGAAATACATTTATAAATATACCTTTGGCACACTTGAATCAGAAGTTTTTATATTCTTACATTCAAAGCATAACTATTAGGTACACATAGCTCACTAAATAAGTTAGACACACCCACTTGAGCAACAATATTGGTGATATTTATTTAAAATACTTTTGCTGAGGAAAGTTGTTTCATAAGAGATTGTTTTCAAACAAATCAGCAAGGTTATGAAAAATAAAACAGAGATAAACTCTCCGGGGAAAAAAAAAGTTACAAAGAAAGCTTTTGCATATCAACAAAAACCCTCAGTCTTTTGATTTGCAGCCTGAGTCTCAGTCCCAACCTTTTCCATCTAATGAACCCCACTATCCATCTTTAGATCTGGTTTGTTCTTGTCATTCTTCACAGAGTAGATGAAATATGTTAAGGTGTCCTTTTCATTCACTGGAATTGTCCTAAAATGGCAGCCAATTATCTATAAAGGAAGAATGCAACAAAATTAAATAACCACTGTTATATGCAGAAACTCAATATTCAGATATAAATTGACTATATTAAACAAAGTTTAAAAGCTTGATAAAAAACGCTAAAAAGAGTGTTCTGAACAAGCACAGCAGTATGATTTTGCCTATGTGGTCAAAGCTTGACTATAAAGCAAGCAATAACTATAGAATATCAACGGAGCAACAGCACTGAAAAAAATGAGAGGCTACTGTTCATTACTTGGCTTGGGAGAGGGATGTGTATCTGTATGAAGTCACATACAGAAACATCTAAGAGAATACAAGAATCTTCAAGAATTATAATTGAACATACAGCTCTCCAAAATAGAGCTATCAATGATGAAAATTCACTGTGCTGTAACCACTAAAATATGACAATCTAAACAGTCACTTTTGTCATTCTGGAAAGCTTTTCCTTCATCAGAATTAACACCAAAACTTCAAAAGAAAGCACTCGATATACCTGCCAAAACCTATTCCCTGGCTTTTTGCCGAAAACTTTGGTAGATTAAAATTAGCAAGAGGAAGTGAGAAAAATGGGATTGCTCATTTAACTACTACAGGGTGCTAGTATAAATGTTTAGCATAATTAGCAAGTTAGAAAGCTTTCTAAACCTCACCCTCAAAAGAATTCAGAGATTTGAGGTTTGATTGACAGGGTCCTTTAACATGACCTTCTAAGTAACAGCTAAAGGAGTGCCTATTGTACATTAGGACACGTTACAAGGAATTACATGCGCTGTAAACTATGGAAGTTCTGCAGCTATGGCTCAGAAATACCTGCAGGTTGAACAAAGCATGTGACAGAAGCTTTGCTTATTCAAGTTAAGCAGCTCAGGAAACATAAGCTAGCACAAATATCTTGCGAGATGTACCTAAAGCAGTCTCTGAGAAATGCTAGCTTTGCAGAATATAAACTGCTTGTGCTTTCCCAAATTACAGTCCTGATAGTTCAAGAGCTAGCTCCAACTCAGCTCACATAACAAGAAAATAGACTGATTTTAAATTCTTACTCAGCGGTAGCAGCACTATTCTTTTACAGCTCAGCCTTGAGATCTCCCACACATTTAAGAACCTTGCCTTTAATCCACACAGATCAAGGGAGAGACCAACAAAATATCTGCACTGAAGTAAGACAGTGTATCACAGCCCAAGAAAAAACATTAACTGTATCTCCCCATTACAGGAAGATCATCAGTTCTCCCACGTATTTACATCAGCACACTCTAACTGCATCTTTGCAGTGCAGAAGGATTCCTTTAAAATTATACTCACATGCAGCAAAGATGCTTATGCTTACATACAGCTGTACTCACAGCTTCAACACTTTCAACACTTTTAGTATATTGGCAAGGAAAAAACCCCAAACAATTCCATAAATTTCCATTGTTTGGTGGCAGATCCCAGTGGTTTTAATTAAAATAATTAATTATCCATAGAAGCCCTTTTTTCATGTTTCCATACTTCACATAGAGAGCAACACATATGTCTGCGTTAACTAGCTTTTTAAAGCCAACTCTGAACCTTGCTACAAAACTCCACTGCAACCTCTGTTTCTCATTCTTCTCAGCAAGACGCTTCAGGTTAAGGTGGGACTGATGTGCAGCCTATAAATCTATCAGCTATGTAACTCTATGATATTCAGGGACAAGCAGATCATCTTACTGTTCCAACCTAACAGTGTATTTTTAAGCAGCACACACTGTTTTCAGAAGTTAAGAGTCTCTCCTGTGGAAAGAACTATTTACTTTTGATTTACTTGGCTCAGGAGCTGTGGCCAGTGAAGGAAGCTAGATAAACAGTTCCCTTTTGTTCTCAAAATCTAGATTACATACACTCTTTATGCAAGGATCACATTGTATAGAAAACCACATGCCAGAGCAAGTTATATTTTTCTATTACGGAACAAATACTCATACGTACTTCAACGAGTTGTGCTTTGTTAAGTCCTGGTCTGGTCTGTAGCTTGAAGTGTCTTTTGTACCTTCGAAGTGTGTTTACTTGTAACTGATATAAATCAACCTAGAAGAAAAAGGAGGGGGGAGAAAGGGGGGAGGAAAATATTCTAACGTAAATGAAAAGAATTCAGTCACTAATAGTTCGCCTCTCAAAAACATTTTAGAATCTCCCAGGTACGCAAGTGTAAACAGTCACTCGGTAGATCTCATTTTGACAAAAAGCAAACTCCACCCTGCACCTTCCAGCAGAAAGGAACACAGTCCAATCTGGTTCAAGAGCATTTTATTGTTACTAAGCATGGCTCTGCCTCTCTTTAGCTGTGGACAATATTTGGAACTCATTCTTGTACTTTGATCAGTTCTGGGTATTTTGTTTATTCCCTAATTCAAGCATGAGGATGCAAAAGCCCTGCAGCAAGTTTCATGTAACATCCATTGAAGATGCAGAATCAAAGGATGCCCCTACATTGCAATTTCGGCCATCAATTTTTACACAAGTTACACACAGGATAGAGCACATCTGCACTGTGAGATAACACGTATTAGAATCAGGAAAAGGTCTAGAGCACAAAGTTTTCTTGGCTTGAGGTAAGAGAAGAAAACAGCTGTTCTTCCTCTTCAAACATATCCCTGCTACATAAGCACAACGCAGGAGTTATGTGCGCAGACATAGCTGTCCAAAACTATTTTTCAGTGCAAGTTGACAGTTGAGAGAATTGCACAAGGTCCTTTTAGGCATATAAATACACAACCTGAACCCAGCACTCCCTCAGCTTCGAATCCCATGAACTCTGATCAACAGTCACTTCTCCCAGCAACAGCTTACCCTCCTACCCTCCCTGACAACGTAAGGGCTTAATCAGAGGACTGAGTGGGAAAGCAAGCTGAGAAAGCAGGCTGAATGAGAATTTCTGCTAGATCACTTGCAACTATAGTGAGAGTCTCCAAACTCACTGCATTGAAGATGGGCTAAGGCACTCACTTCCACGTTAATTTAGCAGCCTCAGCTGTAGAATGTTTAAACAATAGTAGTGCTACTGCATACTCGGTAACCTGGCCAAACTTTACATGATGCTGCCTTGCACAGTAGAGAATGGGTATCCTTTGGTATTCTGAAGTTTATATGGCACAAATTCTACTTCCCAAGTCACAGTGGGGAACCCACATCCTAGAGCATCACGCAGAGGAGGAGCAGCAGCAGCTTTCTGCCAAGTCCCTGGAGCTACCAATACTGTCTCCTCTTCTCCCACAAGAATCACTTCTAACAGGTAATGATGGTCATGACCAAGACAGAAATGGGAGGGCCTAGCAAGTATTCAGAATATCAATTGAAAATAAAGTAGGTCAAGAGCCAAAAGGCACCTGAGCCATATAATAACCACTTCAGGTGAACATGCTGCCATTGTCCAAATGGCCAGCTGAAACTCCTGAAAAATACTTTCCAGGCAGCTTTCTTTCCTGCAGTAATACCATTTAAAAAAAAAAAAAAAAAAAAGCAAAAAAAAAAGCTTGCTTTCTTGTTCTGGAGATATTCATCAATTGTGAGATGTTTTATAATTCTTGCATAAGAAAACAAAACAGGTTTGCAGGAGAGCTGCAATTACAACTGTGCCAGAACACTACCTGAAGCCACAGAAAAGACTGTTTTAGACAGAGCTTTCAAAAAAGCAATCCCACATGCTTAACAAACTACACAGCCCAGCATCAATACTGCCCAGTCTTCTACAATCCTCTTAGAGGATTGTCTTAGCCTTCAGACTGGAGCCACATGTCTTTAAGGCATGGATTCTTACACAGTTTCATTACTTACACTGTTGATTGATACCTGCAGATGCTGACCATAAGGATGCTATTAAATTAACAGTTACAGAGCAATTTCTGAAGAATGCTTTAAAAAAACCCCAAAACCCTCTTTGAAGGGACCAGGTAGGCATGACAGCCTCTACGCAAAACGAACACACCGGACTTCGCACCTGCTAAATCAGGCTGTGGCAGAAATAACCCCATCTCTCCCACTATACTGTGCAAAAGAGGTGAAAGCTGTAGTTCACTTTTATAATGGGTGATATTTCACTGGCCTGCCCTGGAGAAAACAGACAAGAGAAACACCATCCTTCTTCACTCCTTTCTAGCACAGCTCCCTGAACATCTCTTTTACCCCTCAACAAAGAACTATTATCATAAAACTTTGTGTTTATTGTTACTGTGGCAGTGGAGTAACCGCAAGAGCCATCTACGGCACACTTAGCGCTGAAGGACTGGAGGGATGGGGCAGTGAAGCATTTTTATCCTAAGTCCTACATGCAATTCCGTTCGAGCTGTCAACTCCTGCAGAAAACAGATTTTGCTGGTATGTGGCAAAGCACCTCTTCTAGCAGGATGCTGAAAAGGAAGCACTACAAAGGTGAAAGCTGGAAGTAGCAGTTTTCTGAGAGAACTAGTGGACACAAATCATTTAGAGTCTTGTTCATTCTACTCTGCACAATTAATACAGAAAATATGCCCTTAAATTCAGTCAGCTTTTGTTATGTTAGGAATTGAGTGAATCGGGAGTCTTCCCTTTCTGTACACACCCCAGGAAAAGCAGTCAGTATCTGTGCAGACCCGGCAGTTAAGAACAAGCTTAACACAACAATTAGAACCTCCCCCCGCCTCGACTATTTAGCTACCTCTGGAGTGTCGATGTCTTGTACTGGTGAGTCACCATCATCATCGCTGCCTTTCCTCTTTCTTCTATTTCTCACGCTCTGAATTAAGTTTTTGTGGAAGTCACAAATATACAGATGTCTTGCCTAGAAGAGTAATACCGCGTCTTTCAGTCAAATCCACGCATCGCCCGGACGTAGGATACAAATGCACGTACAGAAACAACCCTCCAGCAACCACAGTCACATTAACCGAGTTGAGCAAGCTTTTCTACCTGATTCTTCTAAATAAAGAACGTGCTGTGCTACAGATCACTGCCACCGGCTTGGCTCAGAGGACGCTGAAGTGCCGCAGTCGACTGAGTCAGTAGTAACAGGCTGCAGAGACACACGAGTACAACCCGCCCTCCAGCTACCCGTCACAACTCGAGGATCGGGAAGCAAACAAAAACCACAAACAAGCTTTCAGTTGTTCTTCAGAAAGCAAAAAGCAGGCTCTCATTTCCCATTTATATCCTCCTCGTCTTGTTTTACTTACTTCCACTACCTAGGCGAGGTCAAGCAAAACACTTTCACCCTCCCCTCTCCCCCTTTTTTTTTTGAGTTGCGCTTTGTACAGCTGGGCACGCTTTGGGAGAACTCTTCGGCGCCTATCAACACGGAATTTCAGAGTCGCGTGCTTTAACGCAATGAGAACACGGAGCTGCGTTTAGGGACCACGCCTGCGGGGCGAGGAGTCCCAGGGTCGGACTAAGGGGTCCCTCGGGGCGTAAGGAGCTCCCGCCGAGGCGCGGAGCGGTCACGCCGGCAGACGCGCATTTTAAGCTGCTTTGCCTCCGCGCCGAGAAAGCGTCCCGCGGTACCGGGCAAGGGCGCGCGCCCCTCCCAACATCCCGGGCATTTCATTCGACAGAAGTGCATCCGGAGGCGGCCGCCCCTCCGCCAGCGGAGGTGTGTGTGGGGTGTCCCCGCTCCCCCTGCCCGGCCATGCCGAGCCGCCTCGCCTGATGGCTGCCGAGCGGAAGATACAGTAGCAAGGGGAGACGTGCAACATTGCAACACGAGGCGGAGCAGCCGAGCACTGCCCTCGCCAGGAACAGACACAAACTAGCGCGCCGGGAGCCATGCAGGCTCCGCTCTGGGGAGGAGGAGCGCTTCCCGGCCACGCTTCTTCCCGCTCCGGCGACGCGGGAGCACACGATACCCCAGCTCTTGGAGGGTGGGAGAGGACCCAGACGGCGGCAGAAGGGGCTGGGGCGTCCCCTCCATCCTCTCCCACAAAGGAGAGCACTTTCAGGCCGTGTTCCTGTAGCGGCAGCCAAACTCCACCGTACTACAGAAAAAGGGGAGGAAGGAGGAAACAACACTTCCCCGCCGACAACATTCCGCCCACCGCCCCCGCTCCTTTATTAAAAGCCCCCACCCCAACTTAAGCCATGGGAGCAACCGGCCGCGCGGAGCTGGGCTGAGGCCGGACACGCATCGCCGGGACCCGCCACCCGCTTTTGTCTGCCTGCCCCGCGGGCAGAGGCAGTCCCGTGTGTGTCCCCTCTCCGCACTTACGCTCTTGTCCAGCTCGATCTTCACCTTCTTCTGCGAGATGCTCTTCTGGATACGCTTGCTGAAGCTGGCGTTGCCGGCGGCGCGGCCGCACCGCTCCCCCTCCTCCCGCAAGCAGCACAGCTGCCCGGCCCCGGGGCCGCCCGCACCCCCCGCGCCCGCCGAGCC
>JAAGNO010028283.1:137957-149742 GCA_033439905.1 Ceryle rudis | reverse complement strand
TTTTTTTTATTTTTTTTTTGTTGGTTGTTTTTTGTTTGTTTGTTTGTTTTTGTTTTGTTGTGGGGTTTTTTTGTGGGTTTTTTTTTTTTTTTTTGTTTGGTTGGGTTTTTTTTATTTAACCTTCAGAGTGTAACATTCAAATAGTATATGGAAGCTATGATCTATTACTGCCTTTTTTTCCCAAATGTGTCAGCCACCAAAAAAGAGCCAGAGGGCTTTGCCTTGCTGCTGCAAACTGGGGCTAGGGCTGACATCCCTTTCAGGCAGTTCTCACTGTCGCTGCACAAGGACATGACAGACTGTCATATTTCCCAGGCAGCTTTGCAGGAGTTGATGGATTCAGCTTGCTACCAACTCAAACTTGTGACCTGAGCCAGGTTAGAAGATTCAAGGACTACTTCTGCTGATTTCCTTGCTGAGTGAAGTGAGATTAGAAAGGAATGAGAAGGACTGTGAGTGATCAGTAAAATCACTGAGATACCAAAAGTTTTGCAGATACCCTATAGAAAAAGGGTTAATCACAGAATGCTAAGGGTTGGAAGGGACCTCTGGAGACCATCTAGACAAACGTCCCTGCTAAAGCAGGTTCACCCAGAGCAGGTTGCACAGTTGGGTTTTGAATCTCTCTAGAGAAGGAGACTTAACAGCCTCTTTGGGCAGCCTGGTCCAGGGCTCTGTCACCCTCAAAGGAAAGAAATTTTTCCTCATGTTCAGATGGTACTTCCTGGGTTCCAGTTTGTGCCTGTTGCCCATTGACCTGTTGCTGGGCACCACTGAAAAGAGACTGGCCTCATCCTTTTCACAGCCACCCTTTGCATATTGACAGGCATTTATAAGATCTTCTGTAAGTCTTCTCCCATCCAGTCTAAACAGACACAGGTCACTCAGCCTTTTCTCATAAAAGAGATGGTCCAGTCCCCTCAGCATCTTCATAGCCCTCCACATAACTCTTTCCATAAGTTCCCTGTCTCTCTTGAAGTTAAATTTTATTTGTGTTCAGGAGAGAAATAGTGTTTCTAGGGTACAGTGCATGCAAGGGTAGGTGAAGGAGAATATATGGATCTCATAAATGAAGGAGGACATGAATGTCACTCAAAACTGCTTATTTCTCTCTGTTGATGAAGTCTTCCATATAACTACCTGAGACACAAGACTGCCAAGTTTGCTGAAATAAACTCCACACTAACCGTTGATAGAAATTGTGGGAAAGAATTTACTCTGAACTCTTCTTAGAGGAATAAAACTAACTTCTACCTTTGCCATTGGTTAAACTGGAGAGTCACATCTGCTATGATGGAACATATAGTGTTGGTGTACAGATATGTATGTGCAGCACTCATGGACCTATATATCTAGTGCCATCCGAGCCTTTGTGGAATAGACTCTATTTCATTTACACACATGCACACACATCCTACCCTGACACTATAAAATAGAGGATTAACATTTCCATGACTAACCAGAGCATTTATGATGCTGACATTCTTTGATTAAGTAACACCACAATTGTTTTAGATAGACAGTATTTGAAGAATGAAATGTTTTCACTGTTTTTGCCCCACCTAATTGAAGAGGGCAAGTCTCCACTATTTGATTTTACAGAAATTTGAGTGAGATGGGTGAGAATCAGACCTCTCCAGGGATCTATTCAGTGCATGAACTGACCTACAAGAATATCAAGACTCCTCAGTTAGGTGAAATGAATCTAGATATTAGAAAATGTTATGATTCTGGAACTATCTATCTATTATATACATATATAGTCCTCAACAAAGAGGCCTCTCAACTGTAATCTTGACCTCCACATGTTCTGATAACATTTCACAACCTCATAACAGACATGGCTAGCCCATTCGTATGCCATCCCCATAAGCACACCCTCTTTCACTGAATTGGCATGCAATGATATTGAAATGAGTTGCTGACAATCCTTCAGGCCTCTTAAAATCTACAGGGCAGAAGAATGGTAAAAAACTCCATGAAACTAAAAAAACTTACTGAGCACGTAAAGTCAGAAGCAATCTCAAGAAAAAGAAACTGATCCACCTTAAGAAGTTACATAGTTCAGCCTTCAGTTAATGCCATACTTCTACTGTTCCCCCAAAATATGCTGCTTAATTTGCTGCTATTTCAAAGCCACCAAATAGCTTTGAGTTTCTGCTTTGATAGTCCTTGGTCTGTGTGATGGTGTTTAGGAAGAATTTTCTATGGATATGTAGTCCACAATTATTGCATTTTATTTATTTATTTATTTATTCCTATTCGGTTTATTTTTCCTTACTGTGTAATTCAATCTGAACTCCCTGTGCAATTCTTCCTTCTCATGCCATTACTTCTTTCTATGGAGTTACCTAAATTCTTATCATTAATCAGGAAAGAGATTGATGAAATGAGTGATCTTTGCATTTGTTTGTGGAATGAGTAAGTTTAAACATACAGAGATTAATTCTTTACTGTCCCTGAATACTTTCATTTACAAAGAGACAGGGCACTTACATTATCTG
The DNA here is from genome assembly GCA_033439905.1 of Ceryle rudis. Classification (NCBI taxonomy): domain Eukaryota; kingdom Metazoa; phylum Chordata; class Aves; order Coraciiformes; family Cerylidae; genus Ceryle; species Ceryle rudis. The sequence goes on along the minus strand of JAAGNO010028283.1, from coordinate 147,238 downwards.
CAGAGAAAATACTAGTAAGTTGGTAGGATACAGAAAAATGGCACAAGTAAGTGTCATCACTTCTATCTTTTCTTCAGTTCTCATTTAAGGAAACTAAAAGAATATCCCAGGAGTCTAAGCTGCCAAATAATAACATAAAACTCATTGTTTAAGACAGTACTAGAACAACTGCTTTGAATAAAAGAGTTCAGTCTATGATTTTCTATTCCAAGAAAAATGAAATCTATAGGCTCCATCAGAATTAGTTACAGAAGCAGTCATGCAGAAGAAGTCATGTCAAACTATTTGTGTAATCTGTAACCTAACCACTATGAGTTACCAACAAGAATTTGTAATTGGCACCTTCCTTAGATGAGTGTTCATATCATTGTAATGTTTTTGAACAAGTCTATGTCAAGACTAGAACTAGATTCCAAACTAGGCTGAAACAGGGAGAACTAAGTTCCTGTTCAGTTTGTCAGTAATCAGCTGTTATCTTGGGAAGCAACTTTCTTTTCTCCCAGGATCTGCTGTTATTCCTGGTCTTAATCCTTGTTAGGTAGGTTTTCTTGAAACTGGACAGTCTTTCAGTGGGGACTATACTTGCATGTACAGCACTTGGCACGGTGGGATCTTCATCTTGGTAGTGAGTACTGGGTGCTACTGAAATACAGATACATAACAGTAAAGCAGCTACCCTCCCTGCCTTATTCCACCTTCTTCTTTATAAGAAACAAACAAATAAACAAAACCCAAACCATGCTAAATAAATGCATACTTAAAACGCATTCCTTCTTCAGAGTATTACACCAAGAAAAGGATAAAAAAAAAAATATGGAAGTTCCTCAGATAATAAATTGGAGAATTTAAAATTTGAAAAGACAAAAAAACAATTACTCTGAAAGAAGAAATTCTGCATCATTACTGTTTAAGGGCTTCCCTGGATATTGGTTTCCTGGCTTCTTTCAGGTGCCTTTTTCATATACAGAGAGACAGCTCGGTGTGGCGAAAAAATGTCCATTTTTTTTTTTTTTTTTAAAGTGTCCTAATATATGTAGTGTCTTGTAGCCTGAAATTTTATCACTTCTTGAGGAAAACAAAATCTAGGGCATTTCAGTAAGTATGAAAAAAAAATATTCCTTTTGCTTTGTCAGGGGAAGCAAGAGAAGGAGTTAAGGTGAACCAAACACATGAATGCACTGAGCCTGCTGGGGTCTGGCTGTATATTCATTATACAAGGTCAGGGTCTCACTTCTATTCCTCCTAGTGTAATTTAGGTAAAGCCACCACACAATGCCTGACCTTTCCATGGGACAAACTCCCTGCCTCCCTCCTGACATGCTGCAGTAAATCTGTGTGTAATTAAACATAGTGTTCCGACACACCAGGTCTCTGTGGCCACCTGGCCTCCCCTCTCCATCTGACCTTTCAGACTGAATCCAGCACAGACCACCAAGGCCGTGAAATGGCTAGTATCGGTGTGTGGCACAATAAAGCAAGGCATGTCTGCACAGACTAAAACATAATGCCTGCTTCCTCCTCCACTTGGTCTGACAGAGCCTGAGTTGCACTACATGCTCCATCTTGAACCACTAGCAGGAGTCATGGCAGAAGAACTGGAAGGCAGCTTTGCGCCTCAGTGATGAGGAGCAAGATAATGCCGGGTCCCAGATGCAATGAGAATCTAATGGACAAAAACACTAAGTATATGGGCAGACCATAGCTTTTTCTAAAGAACTTCTGCTCTCAGCAACTGTCTTTGGAAGGATGAAGACTCTTCACAGTAGGGCTCTGACAAGGTTACATGTATTGTTGCTGGTTTGGGCAGATATAGTCACCTGTCTGACAGCATAATAACTTTGGGTCATGAAGGTGGGAGGAGAGGGGGAATGGACATTCTAAGAGTCTAGGAATGAATTAGAAGAACCTCCTCCAGTCCATAGGAATTTTTTTTTTTTTATCTAAAAGTCATGACTTCTGTTGTAGGAAGCTATAGGAAAATATGATGATATGGTGGCCATAAAGGATATGTTTAGAAATGCAGCTGCTTTGAAAAATAAAAAATACTATATGGCTATACTGGGCATTGAAAGACATTCTTTGAAGGTTACAGATACTGTTCTGGAAGGACTACAAGAGCAAGTAGATGTTGCACAGGACAGAGTTACAAGACTGAGAGTCAGCTCATCTATCTTCATTCAGCTACATCTATATTTAAAGTAGTCTTCTAGTTTTATTTCATAGTCAAAGAAGAGAAACTGACAACTCTACATAACTGACTAGCCTGGACAGCTATTCTGTGTAGAGGATTAAACCATTCAGATTTATAAAGATTGTTAGACAAATCCCACCTCAACTTCTTCATTTACACACTGGTCAGTGAGTACCATTGCAGTGACATAATGAGGTCTTGAAGGTCCTTTAGGGCCCTGAAAGTCAGACTGTCTGTTCCCAGCTATATCATCCTCAGTATATTCAAGTGAAATGACCTCTTTGTGCTTCACTTTTTCTAATATATATTGAAAAAAAAAAAAAAAAAAAAAGAAGACAGTGTAACAATAATATGAAAAACTATGTTCCTCTAAATTACAGTAGTATATTACCACCAGCTATGACTAGCACTGTCTAGAATAATCAAAAGTGTGAGAAGCCTGAAAATGAACAATTTTGAAATAACACTTCTTCAAGCAAATGGTACTGCAAATCTGGGTGCATCCCTTGGAAACATTTCTTTGCCATGACAGGCGTTTAGGAGTAAGATTAACTTTCTGTTAGTAGGAAACATCATTATCATGCTGGTTCTTTTCTGCATCAGGAATGAAGACACCACAAGGGAAAAGGCACTGCAATATCTCCATCATTAGAAACTCTGCTGTTTATCATCACCTTCCCTCACAGACAGTCCTAACAAGGAAGTGGCAATATCTTAGGCATCTAAATGACCGTTTGGGTTCAAGGTTTTCAGATGCACCATATGAAACTTATTACTAAAATCTTATCACATAACCTTCCCTCTGCCTTCTCTTTACACTCTGATGTTAATAATTCTCAACCCCATCTTGCTCACGGCTCATGATCCCATTGTCCTCTAGAAGTTTCATGATATTTTCTCTGTCTTTACATTCCATTATTTTAATGGGGAGAGAAGTTAGATTTATAGGATGATAATTGCCAGGACCAGAAGCAAGAAACAGAAAAGGACCTATTTTTTTGTAGGTCATCCAGCCATTTCCTTTGCCAGTGTCTGAATGTTCTTTCGTGCATATGTTCCCTGGTTTTGCCCAATGTGCCTGTAAGTCTCCTCAGCAATGTTTTTTTCACCCTCTCCTTTGGGAGACCATGGCTTGATATACTTCACTGCCAGAAAGTGTTTTATTCTTGATATTTATTGTGAGTTTTGCTTTGCTTAATTGTACCCCATTACTCTTAGTTATATCCCCGTGGACCATGTTAAAAAATTCCTTCCATCATTGGCATCTTTCAAGTTTCTGTATTTATCTCTTGTCCTGTTAATCACCCTTTAAGGAAAACACAGTTTTTCAACACTATCATTCTTGAGATATAGAGAAGATTTTTTTCTACATCCACCAGTTAAGGTCATTCTTCTTATTCTGAAAACCACAGTGATACCTAAGTAATTTACTCTGCCTGTAAATACAAAGGACAGTTAAGAGAAAAGGGATAAGCTTTACCATACAGTGTAAGGGTCAGCTGTTCAAAGAAAAAAGCTGAAAGAATGATTTACACTAAAGTGACCAAATCCATCTGGTAATATTAAAATAATAACCAAGGGAGTTCTCTGGTACTCCTTCCTTGTGAGATCTTAGGAAAAGTGACCCACATTGAATTGGTCTCTTTAGTAACCTTTATCCTCTATGGTGAAAGATATACACAACTTTCCTCCAAAAGATAAAATAAAACCAAAGACCTAAAATGAAGAATTTCAGGAGTATCAAAGCTGGACTGAATCAAGTAGTTTGCCTCCTTCTGTGCTGTCTTCTCCTGCAAATTAGCAGTTCATAAACTCTTAGATAGACTTATGAAGAAGCAAAGTTCTTAATAAATGTTATTCCTGCCCACTTTGAGTTTTAAGTTTATATTTTACAGTTTCTAAGGATCCAAATGCAGGATTTAAATTCACTTACAAGGTGTAGATTTATTTGCAAAGTGCATATTACTGCTAGACTTCAGTGTCAATATACTTCTTCAGTGTCATCATACTTCTTATATCACCAAATTGCAATGAGGGTTACATAATTAATGTCTGTAAAGGGCTAGGAAGTGTTATTTAAATGCTATTCTTACAAGCTCTTCAAGTTTTGGGGCTGATTTAATTTCTGTTAAAACTGTCACTAATACTTCCTTGACCTTTTGATTCAGCTGCAGCACCTTTGGCAAGACAACTCCCTTTTGAAGCTGGTGGTGTTTCATCCATTTGATTTACCCCTGAGCCTGAAGCATGCTTGTTTAGTCAAAATTCAAGCATGGGACAATGGCTGTTGAGTTAATTCTTCAGCCCTGGCCAAAAGTCTGCAACAGAAAAATTAGAAAAAAAGGAGGTAGAAAACAGAGACAGACTGTGTCTGTGTTGAGTCTTCTTGCCAACATCCTCCTTTTGCAGCTTTTGAAGTGGGAGGAAGAGATGTAAATCAAATCTAATGGAGTGCTAGATACAGTAGAACTGACATTTGAAGCTGCAATACCTTAAAGTCATTATCATTATCTCTGATATTTACTGTAGTATACAATGCTTGGATAAAATGGTGAAGTTCACCTGTTCTTCCCATACACACTACGTTGTCATATGTGCTGCTACACATGCACTCACATACACATGTACACACACAGAAAGAAATTGAAATTAGCTTCACCTAAGGGTCCAATGTGAACTTCTGATGATATCTGCTGCTTAGACTCCTCAGAAGAACTTCCTCAGGAATGGTGTATTTGTGGTGAGTTGATTTTGAAATACAATTCTGTTTTTAGATAGCCTGTCTCACTCAAATGCTTTTTCCAAGCATAAATGCTGGTACTGTTTGGGATGGGTGGTGGTGGCAAAAACTAAAATGACTAAAGAGATAGAGTAGCTGAAGGGGGAAAGTTTTGGGACTTCTCATGCAGGTGCAAGGTAATAAGAATCTCATCTGTGCTTAGACATCTGCAATCAGACAGTCAGGACTTTTTGTCTGTAGTCAGTGGAAAACACTAAGAAAGCCCTGGAAACATGTTGAGTTATATGAGTTGTGTATCTAAAGATGTGATGAATCATTCTCAGGAGAGGGCTATTTATCTCTACTGACCATAAAGTCTAGCATAACTAGTCCAGAACTAGATGTCTCCTTTGGCCTTCAAGGTTAGGACAGATGGATCTCACCCCAAGTTATATTTTTTCTTTATTACGGAAATATTTTTGATAGAGGGGGAAAATGAGAGTATGGGACCAAGGACTCCTGCAACTTCTTCTTAGTTCTCTAATGAAGCTTGGGAGTGGTCTTCTATAAACTTACCAGAATGATGTGGAATCTTGTCCACTCAACTTAGGCACTGAAATAATTGAGTTATTTCTAAATATATCTATCAATTTCCTACTTTACCAATGAGGTCTGCTGAGTGCCACTAAAGACTTGAAGTGAAAAAGCTTCATTAATTTAACCACTGGACCACTGCTGCTCAGGTCACTATACTATTAACGAAGGAATTGAATCTGAGGTATTTGGTCCTAATACAAGTATATCCTTTAAACCACACACTTGATACTATTTCATATTTATTGAACTACCTGTCATGACCTGATATACATTCCTTAAGTAAAACAAGGTGAGAACAGATGTCCAACTTCCAAGCAAGCACTTCATTTGAGTGCTTTTTTTAGTGTACTAATACATCTTCCCATTTACTTTTCATGTCTTTAAACTGCGTACTATATGCTGTCGTCTCTCATACTATATACTGTCATCTCTCTTAATGCAGACCTCACCTTGACACAACTATGCAAAATCTCTCAATGTAGATCTCACCATGCCTAGATGAGCTGTCCTACACTGAACTCAAACCTTCCTTCTGCAGCCATGCAGAGCACAGGCCAAGATCTCAAGAAGCGTCTGGTGTATCAGATGCTCACATCCTACTATTGCCACAATATTGCCTCAGAAAACACCTAACAACATGGAATAGTGTACAACAGAGCTACCCAGACTTGTAGTGGTGTATATGACTGCTGCTGCTGGAATTGAGTAAAGGCTATGTGGAAACTCCTGTAATGTAGCAGGGACACAGTTTTAACAAGAATGTTGTAGGCTAAGAGCAAATTATCCTAGTGGTTGCAGCAAATAGTTGAGTCAAGAATTTCTTTGAGTAGGTAGGAATCATAGGGCTCTTTCAAGTGATGCCAGTGTTCCAGGATGCCAGAATAGTCCATACTCCAAATGACTTAGGTTGTTTCTCCTAAGAATTAAAAAAAAAAAACCAAACCACAAACCACCCTTCCTCACAGTTCTTAGCTTCATTACTAAAAATCCCACAGTTGCCTCCCTGAGAAGTGACCACCAAGATAACATCAGCTGTCTTGACTTCAAAAAGAATCCTGCTTGTTTTCATGCCTTTGTAATTTTACATGAATTATACACTTTAATCTCATCAAGAGATGCATTCATCATGTATAGCATTATCTTGAGAGATGAAGGTGTTTCTTTTTTCCCTGTTTTCTTGAAGGAAATATTTTTTCACTACCTCACCATTATTTGAGGGTTTAGCCTTCAAGAATAATCATTCATATTACTACAGCACCAGCCAAAGTGGAAATAGCAAAACATAGAGTGAAACAGAGAAGACAACACTGGAATGAACAAAAAAAAATACTGCAAAGCACCTTCAATTTTTAGAGGGAATTTGAAAAGTTGTCAATTTTCTGTTGCTAGCTGACTAGTTCTCAGTACCTCTATCCAGAACAAGCAATAATAATGAAGCTTTCCAATTCTTATTTCTTTACCTAAGCTTCTCAAAACTCTTGACTAAATCTGAACTTGGCAGCCTGGCATCTGGGAAAGCTAGGTGGCTTTGCTATGAATTCTTTCTTGGCTGCTTTCAGGATTCATTATTCAAAGACATGCACTTGGATGGCAGAAGTTAACTTTTTATAGGACAGAGGACTAGTTCTGGAGTAGATACGTTTTTCATGACAGGCATCATAGCCCTGTCTGTACTCCTAATAAAAAAGGAGAACAAACGGATGAACACTCCAATACAATCTGTTAGAACCCACTGTGTTAAAAGTTTCTGGATAACTCTTCCCATCCTTTTTTATTGGATGGCATATTTTACTTTTCCAAAAATGAATGAAACACAACAACAAAAAGCTGCAGGAGGGCTTATTGCTTTCTACTGCTAGCAAAGAACTGATAAGAGACCAAGTAGGCCAGTTAGCTGTTGTTTGGAGACAGAACAGGGCAAGGAGAGCTAAGAAACTAATCTGTGAACACAGATCTAGTTCACAAGGACATCTGAGTTAGTTAATAGTATCCTAGATGACCATTCTATTTTGTGACTCAGTTGCCCTACCTAAAAAAGAAATCAAAGATAAACTGAGATGATTTTGCTGCTTCAAGAAAAATAATATTGACTTCCTTTGGAGCCTGCAGTTTGGAACTTGCTTACTGGACAATATAACTGCCTAAAACCAGATTTTGGTGTTGAGTTGTATACCATCAGTTCAATAGCTCCCAATACTATGATGCCTTGACCTCAATTAAACCCATATCCTATGGAATTTAGTGGGAATAGCATGGGTGTGACTTATAAGGAATGCAATCAAGTTTATGGTTTAATAAACAAATCCAGGTGTAAAGGAGTGAATAAATACGAGAATTACTGAAAGAACAAGCTGTCTTTCACAGCCAGAAAAGAGCCCTAAAACAATCCAGTATTTTAGTTATGATAGCTACAAAAAAACAAGGAGATTTTTAGGTAAAGACAAAAATACACCTTTGGCAGCATTTTATTTACTCATTTAATTGATATTCACTCTCTGAGCTGACACGTTTTCTTATCAGAGTGGGATGATCTATTGCTTAGCAGACAGAATGATCTAAAGTAGAAATGGAATGATCCATTGGGACAGATTTTCAAGGAATTTACATGCACTCATATATACAAAATATGAGCACCATTGCACACATAACTATACATGCAAGTCTGCATCAATGCATATGCAAATCAGGCTATTGTGCAGCATATTATGCCCAATCAGTGATTCAATTGGTGCAATTAACCAATTTCTACACAGAACTCCTGTAACTGGGCATGAAAATTAATGCAACTGTGTGCAAAGCTTACACCAGCATTTGTGTACCTAAATGTTCTGTGTATCTAGCCCATTAAATCAGGGTCTGTTTTAATTAGACTGTGTAATTCAAGCCAGACCAGATCACAATGTACTTGGAAGTCCAGTAAATAGAAACAAAAACATATTTTCTGATATGCTGTGTTGTTCAAAGACACCACAAATGCACCATTACTTCTCTTTGGATTATGAAATCACAGTCACAGTTTATCAAACCCTCACATGGGAAAAACGTTTCTCCTGATGTTCAGTTTAATTTTTATCTCACTTAATCTTATTTCTGTTAGTCATCTTCCCACTCTAAACACCATCTCCCACAGAATCATAAAGTGGCTGCTGCGTTTGCTTACCTTGGTTACAATATTTCTAGGAAATTAATTATATCTGTATGAAGAAAACAGGAGACCAATGTATACAGAATCTCTATAGAGGGATCCTCTGCTATGGGCCTTGTTGTTGATAAAATCCCTATTTTGACAAGTCTTGCTAATGTACCATTCTAGTAAAAGTAAACCTTCTTATACTCACTAGACCTTGTATAATAATGCCCCATGCTTTTCCTCAGTTTCTCTCAAAACCAGGCTCAGATAGGCCCTTTTCTATGGATGAAGAAAGTAAATCAGAGAAGAGGAAGCATCTTCCATGAAGCCTCACTGTCTATCAGAAACTGAACAAGGGTAAGTCTAGATGTCCTGGGACCAAGACCAGGAACAAAAGCCTGTGAGTGGAAGGATTTAAAAAAAAAATCATATCCAAAGCCCTGGTTCTTCAACTGGACCTGGTAGGTCACTGCAAGCTTAGCTTGTGTTCAGAAACAGTGAACTGATCTCAGAAATCAGTGCAGGAGTCCTTAAAATAGTATAGTTCAGCCCTCAGGGTTGCAAATTCACAAAGAGGCATTTAGATTGGAAAGGAGTCATCTGGTCCAGGCTCCACTTGAAGCAGTGCCAGCTTATATCAGGGT
>JAAGNO010028283.1:89452-101676 GCA_033439905.1 Ceryle rudis | reverse complement strand
GGAGAGGAGAGGAGAGGAGCCTTCTTCAAAAAAATCAGTTTTCTCTTTAGTTGGATTATAGCAGAACAATCTCCTCTTGGCAACAAGAGGCATAGCTGAGGCAGGAGGTAATAGAGTTCTATTAAACTCACTGTAGCACAAAGGAACTGAATGATATGGAGCAAATGATCAATGAATGACTGGCTGATAATCTTCTAGCATAGGAATTAGGCACTATCATGTGAAATTAGCATGTGGTGAGTTCAAAATACAGAAAGGAAGTTGATTCTTCACACAGTACTTAACTTATGAAACACCTTAACACCTTGCTTCTACATAAGGATCTGTTTAAGTCCAAAAACTATTGGAGAATTCAAGAAAGAAATGTTTACCCAGTGCCCCTAACTGTAAAGAGCTCACCTCAGAAAAAAAGGCCTGAGCCTGAACAGGCTGAAAGAGTGCTGTCAAGATCTAAAAATGTTTTTTGCCTTCTTCTTACACCTTTATTTGAGCAGTTTAGTAAACAGTTTACTATTTACAGCCAGTCTTGGAGAAGAAGCTGCTGGATGAGATGGAAATTTGGTGTGGGTCAGTAGAGCTCTTATACAAGCTGGACTTTTGCTTAGGTGAATAAAAATGAGATGAAACCTGTAAGTAATAAGAACTGAACACTAGAGTAATAAAGTGGCTGACCCTGTAATTACAGGCACATTCTTGCAAGTTGTTTAAAATGCTGCTCTTGTATATGGTGTATTTCCTCTTAGAGAAGGTGAGGCTGGGGAATAGAGTTTTGAATTAGGTATTATTAAGGCAGATGAATGCTTTAGAACAGCAGGGTTGGGAATGTTTAGTTAAAAAAACTTTGTTTTCACAGGGAACCTGGAGCACTGAAGCCAGAAAGTAACAGATTTTCTAACGGTCCTTCAGAATTTCTTTTTCCAATCTTTTGTCAGACTGGGAGACAAAATAATTGTATTCTTATATATTAAGTCCTAAAACCAAGAGAATAGTGGTTTTATGATATGAACCTACTCAGCCATCCCTAGTATAACTTAAATTGATTGAGATCTCCATACCCTGCACTTCTTTCTCTAGAGACTATGCTGAGACCTTCAACTTGCTCTTATCATTTGATAACAGCCACTTTTGCCCTAAGTCAAATGGAGTCCAGTGACCCTGAGGTGAAAGGACCATTTCCAGCCAACCTGATCAATAGCTAAAGTCTGTTTTGCAAAATTGTCAGTCAGATTTACCAGTCAGGTCACCTAGTGTACTTACCCAGACTTTCACTCACGATGTTGATTGTAAAGCTAATGATATTTTATTCACACAGTGAAAAAAGGTAATAGTTCTGTTACAAGCTCAAGCCATAAAGCCCCTGTTGGTAAAGGTTCTTCAGTCTCTGTTACCAGCTGTTATTTTGTGGTAAACTGATGCAACGTTATCTCTCTTTACTTTACACATATGCATAATGATATAAATAACAGGTGAAGAAATGGATCTACTTGTTTCAGCGCAAGGCAGAGATAATGAGGATGAAACACATCTTACCTAATTTTAGCTACCTTGAACACAAAATATCTAATTTAACCTCTAATGTTCTCCTACCTAAAATGAGGAGAGTTATCTCTCCTCAAAGAGATTTATCCCATTCTGAGACAGTTATCTTCGGAGGGTGTGGAGGTAAAGGCACCTCTCTCATCACTGTCCACAGAATAACCAGAACAGCTAATTTGGATTGCATACATAATTTTGGGTAGTCTGAAATCTGATTATATGATCACCCCTCCTCCCTGAAGATAAAATGGCTATGATCTTAATTCTATCTTTTGGCCCATACTAGGTTCACATTTATGGTGACTTGCACCTTATGCCATTTACGCTAGCACAAAGTTAGTGTAAAATTGTTATCAAAAAAGAGGGATGGTGCTTGCTTTTGCTTAGCACTATGAAAACAAGCATGTGCAGACAGGTACAGGATCCACTATTGCTATCATGGGGTCTGAAGCAGAGACGGTTAAAGAGGGAGATGCCTTTAGTGATAGCTGGACTCACTGACAGCAATCCCAGACAGTCAGGGGAAGGTGCAAGGTCAACCTGTAGATCACTGGAAACTAAGCATTTCCAATCCATTAATTAATTACACAGCTGGAAAGAGGGGACTGCAAAAAAAGGTGAACACAATGACATTGCTGACAACAGAAGCCCTCTATTTATCAGTCATAATGAGCTTCTTCCGCCCCCCTGCATCCTCCCTCCCCCAGTGCTGCAGCTGCACTGATGTGACAGAGCACTTGGGCTCCCCTCTCCACTCCCCAGCCAGCCCCTCCTTGTCAACGCGAAGGTGACTCAGTTATTCATGTCACTTAGGTCTGGGGTATCTCAATCTGCACCAGGCTTCTTGGAGAGTAAACACCACCTCACTGATGCAATACATTTGCCTGCTCTTTCCTTGGGCTTCTTTGACCAACAGCTACTTTTCCACCCCTCTTAACATCTTGTGTACTGAGCCCCTGGATTGGAGTGCTGAAGGCATAAAGACCACCACCTACTTTGAATACTTGAAGCTAATGAAGTAAGCTGACAAGCATGTTGAAAGTAAAGGCTTTTTTTTTTTTTTTTTTTTCTTTTCTCTCAAGTGGTACAGAATTAAATCACTTGTTGCAGGAGTGACACAATAGACACAAACTTCAGAAATACAGACAAAACAAATTCACAGGTTTATCAGTATCTACTGAGCACAATGACTTCAGGGCAGTAAGTTTTTAACAACAATTTCAGGGGAAAAATCATTGCATATTCTTATTTTATTTCCCTAGTCACCTACAACTATCTGTTTTCAAAACCAGAGTACTAGAATAGATGGACCTGTGATCTCACCCAAGTGAGACGTACTTTTAAGCTAGCATGCTATAAACCAACACCTATAACTTGCAACTCTCAGTTTAGGCCCTATACAACACCGCTGTTTGCTTTGCTGCAAAATGTTCCTTCTGGGCCTGCCTAGCAGAATCCTCTGCTGTGCCCTGTTGCTGGAGGACAGTTTTGCTAGACATGAGGAAACTGAGGCAGAGAAAAATGACGCAGAAAGGTAGGGAAATCTTCTTTTTTCAAGGCAGGAGTGAGAGCACATCACTGTCTGAATAGTGTACATCTTTTAGTTAACACAATCCCTCTTTCAGTGCCAATTTCATTAGGTAGCTCAGAGTTCATGTTGGAGACAAGTGTGCAGTGAATCAAACAAAAATGCATATTTCTAGGAGAGCTGCAAACTCGTGAGTGTTATCCCTTAACAGATAGGGAGAAGAGTAGAAAGGTGTTAACAGAAGAGTTAGAAAGGTGTGAACTTGTCATTTAGGAGAATGGAGCTGGGGTGCAGATGGTACAACTTTAATAGTCTCCTCTCATTTACAAAGGCTAAGAAAAGGAACAATGCCTATTACTGTCTCCTGCTTTACTCCACACTAATGGATGCCTCTGAACTAGCAGAAGTCGTTCCCATTAAATTCCTGCATTATCAGGCCATTACTTGACAGGGCAAAGATTAATCGCAAACTTTCCAGGGACCATTTATTCCATTTGCCAATCTATCTCTCCCCGTTACGCTGCTTTGGTTGTGTTGTCAATTTTTCAAGTGCCAAGGAGTTTGGACCGATCCAGTTTTCTGTCCATCCATCTGTCACACACCTGTCAATCTGGTTCGATCTGAATGAGCTGTTTGCTTTGGGAAAGTCAGAGGGGGAGGGGAGATGGGCGGGATGCTGAATGGTGTAGGAGGCAGAAAGCCTGTGTTTGAAAAATAAACAGAAAACAGATTAACAGGCTGCATTGTATAGAGAATGGAGGATTCAGAGAAGCCATAGAGGTAAGACTGAAAATTTAACAACATAAATTTAACATCTCCTCTGGTGCTCCAGGCTGACTGATATCATTAGTCTGAGAAACTATGAATGGGGTAATTCAAACACCCATGGATTTATGGTTATATTTCATTTTATTGTACAACTTGGTGCAGGGCAGTGTGTGAAATGGATTGAATGGGAGAACAGATCTTTTAAGAAAATAAACTTTTAACTCGGTGCTCTAAGTCATTATTCAACATCTTCAGAGTTTAGCACCAAGAGTGCTCAGGAAATGTAGCAGAGGGAAAGTGAATTGTGCAAACACTTGAGAGAGGAGTTAATTACCCATCCTGATTTCCTTTTAATCAGTATGCATTAAGGCAGTGAGTTTGTTTGCTGTTAGTTTGGTTTTGAAGAAGACGACCTTTCCTTTCTAAGCTGTTCTACTTCACCACCAGTGTATTTGTCCCGTGACTAAAAGGTATTCTCACATCACTGGTAGGTATCAAAGAAGATCCCTCTGTTCAGCTCAGCTCAGCTCAGAAATAGCACCCTATGCTTTGTCATGAGGTTCGTACAAATCTGTGAATTGGAAATGGTCTTGGTTCTGAATTACAATCACAGTAAAATCCATCTAGGTTCAAGAGTGATTTAATTGGACACAGTGGTCCAGATCCTTCCATGTAACTTCAAGTATTCAACTAAGATACTACAGCTTGGAGTTCAGCCATTCTAAGTTCTCCCTGCAGTCAGTGGAAAACAAAATAAGCAATTCAAATATTAAGTTGTTGTATTCCCTCTGGAAGTTACCCCCTCCCACCTTTAACAGACTATGTTTACTAGACAACCAGTATAAGTTTCTCAAGTAATTGTCTAAAGCTAGGTGGGTTGAGTCTAAGCCACAAATCCATCTGGGATCCACCTTTAGCTCGAAAGATCCTGATCTCCAGGAAGTATGAAATCCTAGAGTTCAAAGGCTGCAGCACTGGTTTTAATATTCAGGACTCTCTTGACACCCTTGTGATACCTCTTTGGTATCACATTTGCTAGGAAGCACATGACAATGATTACATTGCTCCTACTTATTCATGATAATTAACCAAACTTAGCAAATAACTTGGCTTGAGTCCAAACTGGTCTTACTCTTATGTTCCTTAGAGCTAGAAAACTGGGGATGGGTCCCTCAGCAGAGACATCCTTGTGGATCAGCTGTTGGTTTAGGATCTTTAACATGACAAAAAAGTAAGACCTAACCTCTGCAAAAGCATCAAGCAACTGACAACCTCACAGAAACAATGACAAAGAAAATCATACAGCTAACAAAAACCAGGTTCAGAACATTACACAGCAAGCTCCCATGAATAATGCTGGAAATCAAAGAGGCACAATAGATAATGCTGGTCCCAAACCCAGATGAGGTGGAACACCTAAATAACCAGAGCCATGGTGCAGTGTCTTTCAGAAGCACCAGGGGTGGGGGACAATTTTTTAATTATCATTATTTTTAATTTTTAATTTCCCCTTTTTTACCTTCATGAAATAGTGCAAAAGAAATATTTTGAATTCTAAACTTGCCTAAACAGTAAGTGACCTCCATCGAGTTTATGCTTGTGAAAATCACTGTTGCAGAATTAGCCCTTAAGCATCTTTTTGCCTTTTCCTGGTCTTTGAAACTGAAGGTTAAAAATGAGACAAAGTAGAACAATGGTCTCAGACCAGTTTGAAAATCAGACCTGCCAGCTTTATGCCGTCATTGTGGAGTGCCAGCTCCACTTTCATCAGCCCACATTAGAGGTTTCTCACCTTCACTCCATTTAATCAAGGGAAAACAGTGCAGGCAGATGGAATAAGACTGGTGTTCTAGCATCTGTAGAGTCTGATTGGAACAAACCTTAGGCAAAGCCTCAGTGGAGATGAAAAAGTAATAACAACAACAACAAAAAGCAAAAAGCTCCTTCTTCATTCCCAATAATAATTCTCTCTCACCTTTCATCATCTCCTTTGCATGAAGTATCAGAGAACAGTGACTCCATTTCTGTTGTTTTGCATTAGAAAACTTCTTTGTAAAAGGGAGGAAACTGCAGGGGATCTTGGAATATTTCACACTTGTTAGGAAGCACACGATCATGTATTACTTGTTTGAATCCAGCTTAAAGTGATCAACAGAGTCTAGAGTAATGTTGAAGTGACCTATCTGAGTAAAGTGGGCAAGAAGTTTCTAGTGGAGAACTCTTGAGTCATTTCTCCTAACAATTCACATCACTTTGCACTCTTGTTACACCTGCAGGAGGACTGTTGGAGAGAAGACAACTAGATAGCCACAAAATTATAGATAAGAAATCCTGAATAAAGCTTGCTAAAAAAATCCAGCCCAATGAGAATATCAGCCTCCAAAACTGATGATCCTAAACCATTCATCAATAAAGACATGTTCAGGTAGGATATTTGGGAAAGTAAAATGTGGGACAGTAATAAACTTTTCAGAAATCCCCCCAGCAATACTCTTTGTGTCAAGTGCACATGAAGTCTGCACAGCTGCCTGCTGTGAGGCCCTCCTTCCCTGCCTCCAGGCTAGCACCATGAAAGATCCTGGAAGGGACTTTCTGAACACATCATCATATCAGGTCTACCTGTCACTCTGTTTCTTTTCAACTCTTTCCATTTTACTCAAACTGCAGGTGTCCTCCCCCTGTTCTGCCTTTAAGGTGTTGATGTTGTTTTTTGTTTGGTTGGTTTGGTTTTGGGTTTTTGTGTGTGTGTTTGTGGTTTCTTGTTTTGGTTTGCTTTGCTTTGCTTTTGTTGTTGTTGTTTGTTTGTTTTCAAAAATGAAAGATAATTCTGATCTCCCCTTATCACTCACTTCTCTCTTCCATTCAAAAATGACATTGTGCATCACAGGTTTTTTTTAAAGTATTCATTCTGTTTCCAGGCTGGTTGCTACCTTTGTTTCTAAAGTAGACTCTTTTTTCCATTTATGAATCTTTAGTTTGTTGTTATTTTAAGTATATTTTCAGAAATGTCCAAACTTTGTACTTTAAAATAATGCAATGGGGGAAGTTGCACATTTCTCCAAGTTGAAGGAGGGGAAAAACTATGAGAGCTGTAATATTCACAGTGATTTAGAACAGAACATGATTTTGACTCCTCTATCACAATTTTAACAAAATGATAGATGGAAAAAATCATGCAGCTGTAACAGCAAATGTTGCATTGTTACTGCATACACCGGAACAGTTAGGGGCAAAAGGTATGTAGTCACCTCCCCTCATAACCAAAGCTGCCTCATAGCAAGTTTATATTGTTCTGGTCAATACAATGCCAAGAGCAAAATAGATTTCTGAGGCACTGGATATCCACACAACAAATGTCCTTGTATGTGGCAGCATCTTATTTGCTTAGATCAGCTAGAAAAAGTTAGGTAAACTCAAGTCCTCTGTATAGCTCTACTATTTAGGCTTTCTGTGCGCAGCATTTCAGGCAGTAAGAGCATCTAAAACTGTCTTTCAGTTTTACCTCACCACCTCTCTTGCTTTATTTCAGTGCCAAGCCAACGTCATTGAAAACAGAGGTCAACAACTGATTGTGCAGGTGCCAAAGATGGCATGGAGTAAGCCAGAAGAGTAGGGAGACATGGCTTTCTGAAAGACACATTTGTGAGAGACAGGTGCCTCACACAGAAGCAAGATCAGCTGCATGTGTCTTTCAGTGGCAGTCTCCTGGCTCCTGTTGGGTTTCTATCCTTATATATAACCTCTAATTTTGGAAATAAAATGCCTTACATGAAAAAAAAAAAAAAAAAGGAAAGAAAAAAATCAACATGTCACTATTTAATGGTTGCTGATTCCATAGTTTAATTCATTATTGAAGTTTCACCTTGCTCTGAAACAATTAGGATCGCTCATATGATCAGTTACCAAGTCTCAGCTGGGAGGTAACAATTTATGGCTGAGAATCTGGAGGTGACAACTTCTGAAAGTGCCTTTCAATTGCAACTCCCCTCAGTTGTGATAAATGTATGTAATGATGTAAACACATACTTAGGGCAAAAAAAAGTTAAGGAAGGACAATATTACACAAGATCCACAACCAATGGCACATGCTGATGTACAATGGGGTATGCTGTATTATGTGCAGTGTAATAGAGTGAAATAATTGCATGTGTTCTCTGAGAAGAAAAGGACTGATGGAGAAATCTAAATTAAGTCCAGTTCTGTATTTAAAGAAGCATGATGCAATGGAAAGCCTTTTGTACACTGACCATAACTGCAGACTTGTGTGAGATACTGAAGAAAGATGCCCCATGATGCCCAAAAACTGGTCAGAAAGGGGTGAACAACTAAACTAAATAGTGCTTAACATGACCACATGCTGCCCCCATCCTTTTAGCTCAGTGGAAAGTTAAATGTGTTTCATGATAGCATCAATAACCTTGCCCAGCCGTTCTTGTATGCTGTGCTCCCACTGGGAACATTAGAATAGGTTCCAGTAGGGTGGGGATGAGCAAGAGGGGAGCAGGTTGCTAGACTTCGTCGATACACTGTTTATCCAGCTTAGCCATAAAGCAACGTAAATCAAGCATGTCATCCTACCTAATTGCATGTTCATATAGGACTTAATTGGTAATATTCCTGCAACCAAGCTCCTCAACCTTCATGTTGCATTGAGTTCCTCTCAGAGACTAATGAGCTTTATACAACAACAAACATTTAGGTCTGTTGTTCTAATTCATTAACATAATGGGCAATACAATGAGCAGTTATGATAATAAACACTAATAAGAGGTACTAGCAACACTTATTCCTAGCAATACCAGGGCTGTAAAGTGTGCTTGTACAGTGGCAACGGTGTGACAAAAAGGGGGTACAGTCCTTCCAGGTCCTCTCTCAGTAGCTACACAGAGTATCAGTTCTGTGTCTGCCAGCTGTAAGTGACAACACTTTACAAATAACTGCTATCATAGATGACAAAACAGGACCAAAACATCACAAAGGTACACTTTTTTTTTTTTATTTTTTTATTTTTTTTTTTTTACCCGTGAAAGAATTTGAGAAAGGAACATGGAAGACATGAGGCATAAAGCTGTTGAGTAATTTGGTGAAACACACTGGCCCATCCCAATACCTATGGACTTGGCTACCACCTGAAGTAATTTAAGCTGTTCTCCTGTTTGTAATTGCACTTTAGAGAAAGGGAAACACTAACAGAGTGAAAGTGGGGTTTTTTTCTTGCCACTCAGGTCAACCATCTTTGCCTACAATTAATTTTCCAAGATCAGCTATCACTGTAATTAACCACTGGGACTATCTGGTCCCAAAATTCACATGTATGTGCACATACGCACTTGCAAAAGGTTTTTAAGACTTCATTTAACATAAATCTGGTTCACTGCAGCTTAGTGCACTCTTAGATCAATCTCTCCTGGACTTCAGATTATGTGTAGAACAACACACTGCTATCAGAAGGGTATATTCCCCTATGTTTCTCAGGCAGATAAAACCACGTAATAATGGGGACCTTACTGAAAAGTGTACTATGCAATCCTTCAGCAAAAGCCCATACCCATTGCTTTGTAACATTTTAAGTGATCTCTAAACAAGTTCAGATATCACGCTATCTGGTCCCATAAAAATTTGTTAATCTGTGATGTCTTTCTCCTTTTTGGCTTATGGGAGAATATTCTTTATTCTAGTTAGGATGGCATGGATGCACTGCACGTTGGAGAGACCCATAGAATCATTCTTTGATCTTTGTCATGTCAAACTAACCACCTTGACTTAATAGTCACATGCTTGGGAAGCATGTGTCTTTTAAATTGATTGCTTTGTCATTTGTCTTTTAAATTGATTGCTAAAATGGTATCCCATTTACAGGACAGGTTTTTTCCTCCCTTTGCTCCTTTATGAAGAGACCTTTAATTCTTACAGTCATACTTAGGTTGTCAGTGACAGACATTCCACAATCAAAGAAATGTAAGGCTACAAAAATGTATGGTTTCCGAAATTTATAGCCAGAACTTTATCATGATGGAAATACTTTTTTCTAATTGAAATCTATGCTGATGTTATGACACTAATTCAATTATTCCTTATATTTCATTCATCATAATTTTATCTTCTTGTAAAATAAACGTCACTTGTTTCTCTGACACAGGTAGAGGTATAAAGAAGGAAGGTGTGAATCTGCACCCTAACAACATCCTTTTACAATTAAGCATAATGGAGTATTAAAATAAAATCACAGAATCATAAATCATTTAGGTTGGAAAAGACACTTAAGATCAGTGGGTCCACTGTTAACAATAAACCAGAACAGAATAAAACCACGTGGAGTAAACATGAAATATCCCAATGTCTTAAAGAAAAGATGATGCAAAAAGCCACCTGACAGTTTAAGATCATGTTTCTGAAAGGCTGGATACCTCTTTGGAACAGTTAAGGTCAGAAATGTATCCAAGTTTAGAGAAGGTTGACAAACTTTTTGCTGCAGTAAATAAGAAACCCTGTCAGAAAAGTCACAAATCACTATCAAAGACTTCTGGATGATGCTGAGAACCTGTGATTTGCAATGCATGGTATAAAAAAATATCTTGTGCTGGAAGTGCATCATCTTTTATAACTCTGCCATCCCTCATGGACCCTATATATGTCGGGAGTCTGTACGATGACTCAGATTTTTCACATGCTTCCTGCCAATAAAGAGTGTTTCCTTACAGGCAATGACTTTAACTATGGTGGGAGTTAATATCTGTAAGGACATGAAATGACCACTGTGTTGACAGTCTCAGATATTTATTTTCTATGCCTGTGACTCATGCGTAGAGGCAATTTCACCCATATGTTTGGCTATGAAATTCCCTCATTTCATAACAAAATGCCACAGGTACAGTTATTTTTTTTCATAAAATCACCAATAACTCTCTTGTTATGAATCTCCCTGGGGGAAACAAACTAAGGATGTTGTTTTTTTCTCTTACAGGTTCCACAAAGGACAGTCATTCCATCCTAAAATTGATGGCATCTCAGAAATATAGGTGATACAGGTTATTATGTAATTTTCAAATGGTAAGAGGGTATCTACTACCTTCTGTCAGTTGCAGAAGCAGTATGAATCTGGCAGTCCAACGTTCAAAGATTCAAATATTCAATTCTCCTTTGAACTCAGATATTGTATAAGCCGTAACATTATGTTAGGCATCTATTCTCTGAACCTCTCTCTCTCATTTCAGTATGTGTCTTGTGTGAAACAACCTCTTAGGGCAGGAGATACCTTTTCATGAGATTTCCACAACATCAAGAACAGAATTTGCATTAAAACCCTCTAACAGCCTTTGCATCAAACCATGACATTATGGACATGGAGATTCATCAATTCATATACTACCCATTCACAAAATCTGCTCATCTTTCTCATTCAGACTGTAATCCACAGCAGCCACAGAGAGATGAGCACATGATACACCTCCCTTTGAAGGTATTTTTTTTTCCAACCCTCTGTCAATGTTTATTACTGACCTGCAGCAGAAGCAAGCCTGTGATTCAAGAAGGGAGCTTATTTCAATTAATGGGGTATGAGGATGAAGAAAGACACTTTCATTTGTAACTTGTGAATTCTGAGGGGTACCTTTGCTTCTGGATCAATATTGTTGGTGCCACAAATGTTCCTGCCATCCTTTTCTTCCCTCAACAAAAACACACAGCACTTTTCTTCTTTCAGGTCTTCTTCCTGCTCATCCCAGAAGCTTTTACAAATCTTACCCCTTCCAACCAAAGAAAACTTCTAATGGAGTTTGGTGTTGGAGAAGGGTGAGTAGGGAGAGAAGTTGATTGTGTTAGAGAGGAAAATTTTTCTCTGCTTTCTCCCATCACAGACCTTTGTTTTCCACCTGGAAAAAAATATATTGTACTTGAAGGAAATAATATTTCCCAAAAACTAAGATCATGAGGGTAGGACTCATTGGTAACTTTGAATCCCACCTTTGACAATCTCACCTTATCTACAGCTTGACTGTGAAAGATGTATTGGTGGCAGCTCACTTAATGATTTTAGAACTAGTACTGCTGGTGCCCCAAGCCAATTTGCCATTAAACAGCACTTGGAGCCTTTCCACTGTACAGTCTAATTTCTGGAGAGAGAGGAGATGGGAATTGGTTTCTCTGTGTGTGATGAAAAGTTGATTCTCACCAGTAAAGATTAGAAATCTTAACAGATCTGCAGTTTTCTGATGTATATTTCAGAGGCATTTGACATTATTCAGAGTGCAAATCCATGACACACAGAAATGGAAAGCTGAGCCTAGGTAAGAAGTGTTATATGTCACAAAAGCTTGTCTTTTCTTTCTTTCTTTCTTTCTTTCTTTCTTTCTTTCTTTCTTTCTTTCTTTCTTTCTTTCTTTCTTTCTTTCTT
>JAAGNO010028283.1:73436-85861 GCA_033439905.1 Ceryle rudis | reverse complement strand
AGAAAGAAAGAAAGAAAGAAAGAAAGAAAGAAAGAAAGAAAGAAAGAAAGAAAGAAAGAAAGAAAGAAAGAAGAAAACAAAAGAGAAAACCTTGTATTATCCTTTCTATTTCTTCCCTCTTTCTTTTTAAGGATAGCCTATCATTAGTCATCATGAAAGCTCTTGGTGACCACTGAAACAGAAGAGGGACCTTTGACACAGCTTGATCAATTCTAATTGAATAGACCAGAGGGACAGCAGCCAAAAGGAGGGGACCCATTCTTTGCATTTGACAGCCTCGTCCTTTTTAGTTTGTCAGCTGTCAGAAAAGATTGGGACACTCTAAGGGTGCATGTGAATGCTTTTAAGTTGCCATACAATTTTTCACTACCCAAAGATTGGTTTAAGTCTTAAAAGTTGTCTGGTCTGCTCATATCTAACATGAGAAGGTAGGGAGTTACCTGCTGGAGTCCATGGGAACTTTGCTAGGTGAGTCCTTACAGTTTTTCTTCTAATTAACAGAAGGTTTGGTTACACTCCCCATCCTATACATCCTAATACAAATTGATCATCATTACTCTTATATCATTTATCCTCTGCTTTGCACAGAAGTAGGATATGAGGCAGAGAAGTCTGGGTCTCTGTATTTTCTGTGATGCTTCACTCTTTAAGATGCTTTCTGTACACTTCTGCATTTCTCTTGAAAAGTTAATAGATTAAGAGAAAACCTGAACTGCTAGAAAAAAAATCATGTATAGGAGCAGACATTCATTTTGTTTGCACTGTTGTAAATGGGCAACATCCTTTTGACTTCTAAGAGGTTGTCCTACATAAGCCCTAGCATAACTATCACTAGACTTGAACTAATACTTAAAGGAATACAGATGTGATGGAGGAAAGGGGATAAAAAATGACTGCCTTCATTCACCCTGCCCTGTCATTCTTTCTTACACAGGTATGCTGGTATGGTATCACTGCAACTAAGTCGTTTCCCATGGAAGATTTCAAGTGATAAACAGGGGAGCAGAGTAGGAAGATCTAGAATTGTTTAAAAGATGACAAAGAAGTCTTAGACTAAAGAACATTAGCGAAGACCTTCACTTCACACTCACAATAAGCTCTTTCATACTTAGCTCTAAGGCCTCTTTACTAACGCCGGCTTCCTAACCTTTCTTTTTGCCTTCCATTGAATACAATTTTTGGGGATCAATATTACTTCTTCTGAATCTTCTTTTATTCTTTGAATCCAAGCACAAGACCACCAAGGGAATGCACTGTTTTCTCATACCTTTCCACTTGATGAGGAGTTTAAAGTGCTTAAAATCTCCTCAGAGACTTCATCCTAATTGGATCTTTGTCCCAGCTGTAAAAATCCAAACAATTAGAAATGCTTAGAGGTGTTACCGTTGTCTCCTTCTAGGTTAGTCAAGACTTGGCCACAATTGCAGCTCATTTGCTCTCACATTCTAACAAGTCAAACAGGAACTCAAGAAAGGTCCACATTCTTGCCATGTTCCAATCACATCAATGCTTACTGCATCGTTTATTAAACAACACCATCTTTTCTGAAATACGGTCTGTCTCCCTCCATATATTTGTCAGAGAAAATGCACACAAAGGTCCTCTAGCCATCAACTGCATCAAGAAGGCACCATCTTCATGAGCTGTAAGGGAAGTGAGAATTGTCACACTGACAGTTGCTCTGGGCACAGTTTGAAATTTTGTATCTATTTCTATAATGAAGGATTTGCTGCAAACTCTTGTTCTTCTATTGTCCTCAAAAAAACCCATCTCTCGGCAATTGATGCACCGCACAACATTAATACAACTAAACCAAAAGAGCAACCAGTCCAGCAAAACTGTAAAAAAAAAAAAAAAAAAAAAAAAAGTCACTCTGAAAGGAAGAAAGAATCACTTAAGAAAGGTCAAAATGGTCATCAATACTGTCATGACAGCAAAGGTCTTAAACATAACCCACATGGCCATAGAGGGAGTTGACAGGCAGCCACAGGGAAGATCTGAAGTTGGCTGTGATGGCGAAAGTTCCTGACATATTATAGAAAGTGTCTCAGCACTGGAAAGCCAGGTGAACTCAGCTGCACTGGAATTACCATCTGAGCTCTGACAGGTCATACCTAACTCTTAATGAAAAGAATTTACAGGAATCTACTTTCTCATTATTCAGCTTATGCTGAGATATACGGATTTCATCTCATTGCATTGGTTACTCCTGTGACAGCTGAGTGGGGCCACGTGTTTAGGAACAGCAAAATGTTGTGTTCTTATACTGTATTTCCACTGACAAATGTCTCCCACTGTGGCAGCTTCACAGGATTTTAATTTCCGCCAAAAGCAAAACAGGTACTGATGTTGGCCACCAAGTCCCCTTTAGTCCCAGAAAGGGGAGAGGCCATAAGGGAGGTACTGTAAACTATTTCCAAGCATGTCTCAGGTTGTAAGTTAGAGAACTCAGGCCTCTGATGAATTTAGTCCTCCAATAAATAAACAAAAATTATATAAAACAGGTTTCTTTGTGTTGGTGTTTCCAGTAGAAACTTTTGATTCTCCAGCTGCCCATGATTCACAGAGATGTGTTGAAAACCAATTTATGACCCAGAATAACTGAATACGGCACTACATTCAACCAGCTGTGGAGGTTCATACCAGTGCTTCTGCCACAGGACAGATGATGAATGGCTGATGGTGTTTGGGAAGACTCTGCAGCCCAGAGTATATTGTCTTGATCTTGAATGTGTGACAACAGGTCATCATAATACCAGAAATACTGGGAATGCCTGGCTCTTATACCTCTTTTTTTTTTTTTTATCTTAGCAAAGAGAGGTTTAATATTAGGAAAAGCAGAAAGGAAGTGTATGGTTTGAAGGTGGGTGGCTATGAAAAATTACAAGCATAAGGTGCCAAGGTTGCTGGCAATGTTCCCCTTCCAGCTTAAACAGGAAATTCAAAGGTGCAAGACAACCCTGTCTACAAGTAACACATCTCACACTTTGGCTTCAAGAAGAAAACTCATTTTACTCAGGATAGAGATACCTTCTGGAGATAGAAGAAGAAAGTAATCTGTGACTGTTATGGTGATCATCAGTGCAATAATAAACCAGTTCCTAAATGTACAGACTGCTCCATGTGGTTGTCTACCTGCTGCAGGAACCAGGACTTCAATCTCTATAGTTTTTGTGCACAGAAATCTAACTAGATAATATCAGTTGTCTCTACTGACCTTGACATGAATCAAGGACATCTTAAGATCTTTTCACATATGATGACATTTTCCTTCTGGTCTATGACCATATGGGACTTACTCTTATTTTTTTCTCACATACATGTTTCTCAAGTATGTAAGAGCACAAAAGTGTTGGCTCATATATAAACATCTCACGATGCTTTAAAGGCTTCTTTGTCCCTCAGAAATGAAAAGAT
Organism: Ceryle rudis; assembly: GCA_033439905.1. Lineage (NCBI taxonomy): Eukaryota > Metazoa > Chordata > Aves > Coraciiformes > Cerylidae > Ceryle > Ceryle rudis. Next base: position 82,444 of record JAAGNO010028283.1, on the reverse strand, counting down.
ATGGAAATATCGTGGCATGAGGTTGAGGACAGGACAGGTTCAGAAACTGGAATGAGCTGGCTGGAAGAAACACATACTGAGTGATGGACAGACAGAGACAGGCTAAGAAAAGGAGAGACCCAAACCAGCTGCTTTAGAAAGGACACAAGTTATTGATCTAGTTAAGTCCAAAGATACGTGCAAGTTGTAGCACACTTTCCAAGGATTAGATTAACAAAGATGCATTAAAAAGAGCAAATTTATAAACCAGAACTTACATGTGTGCAGCAATCAGCAGCTTACCATTATGGGTAATTTGGATTTCATGTTCGTGGGTCTATGATCTTCTATAAACAACTTTAAAAATTTGCTGGAATGTAGTCCTTACATAAATATCCCTTGAGTAATTTGGTACTGAAACTTTTCTAAAAACTGATGAAGAATTACTAGAGATTTTATTGTGAGGAAAACCTTTGATAACATTGAAGTTGCCATGCCTTTAAACTTCAACTGAGGAGCACTAAAATTTGGTGTAATTGAAAAACAGTTGCTTAGCTCATTACAAAATCAGATGTGCTTTTTTTTTGGTGGAAATTAATGTGAAGACGAGAGGGGGGAAAAAAAAAAAAAAAAAGACAAGAGAATCACTCTATGGCTCATTAAAAGTAAATTTGATTCTGTTCAAACAACCCTGACTATAGAGACATTTGAATCAGCAAAATGAGATACTTAGCAAGGGACTGGTACATCTTAGTCTTGCTGGACTGTCCTAGCTCTTCATCCCTGTAGTAGTAATCAGTTGAAAAGACTCATTCATATTTCACGTCTGCTTATTACAGAGATGGTTTTTGTGTTAAGAGTCTGGAAGTCCTAGATATGCTATTTCCAAATCAGAAACAGAATAAGGAATAACACCCTTATTCTATGAAGCCAGAAAAAACCCCAACAACCCAGCAGCAAGTTCTTACATGTTATTCTACTGTAGAGATAGAGGGGACTTTTTGGTTTTTTGTGATGTGTCCCCTCTTTCCAACACCTTATACATGGCACAAAGCTACATTTGTTTCATCATATTTTAATGATAAAATCTGTGCTGTTCTATTGTTTCACTCATTCAAAAGAACAGGAAGAGTGAAATGCCAGCTTTCTTCAAAGGTAAGCACATTTTTCTTCCTCTACCTCTACTGCTAACTGTACAAGAAAGTCCAAAGGAGAAGATTCCTAACCCAGCCATCAAAACCAATACTGACAGGCTATAAGCTATAATCAAAGACTGACGTCACTCAGATAGTATAAGACTTTGGGGAGAATCTTGGGAACTACAGAATGAGAAGTCTCACTTCCATAGCTGGTAGGATGATAGAGTCTATAATAAACAATACAATCATACAGTACATGGACTGTATTTTTTTTGTTGGGAAATAGTCTGCATGGTTTCCACAAAAGGAAACCCCACCTCAGTAACCTGCTGGAGTTCTAGCAGGGTGGCAGTAAACACATAGATAAAAGACATGCAAAATTCAAGAGAAGAGGCTTTTCAAGAGAGAAGTCAATAAGGATTGGTCCTGGAAGCAATTTCATTCAGCGTCTTTGTCCCTAAACTGCAGAAGAAATAAGCAGAATGATATTGAGAATTGTAGATATGTTTATCACTTCTAGAAAGTCAAAATGCATTCCTGTTGGCAAAGAATTTCAGACAGATCTCATAAAGCTGTACAAATGGTTGATAAACGAACTCCAATGTGGATAAACCTAAGTTAATGTAACTAATTAAAAAAAAATACATAAACCATCACTGATGGCTCACAATGCTAAACACCAAAATGGCAGTTATATTTCAGGTAAGAAATCTGGACTTCACGTTAACAGGCAACTGGAATATTTGGCTCAATATGCCGTGGTATCTGAAAAAACAGTGAGATACTGAGGACAATCATGAAAGTGTTGATGAGACAAGATACATCATTTTACCTCTCCCTGACAGGTGTTGTGCACCCACATCTTGAGCACTGTGTGCTTTTATGTCTTTCATACCTCAGGATAGACATACTGAAGTTAGGAAAGGTACAATGAAGGGTAAATATAATGATCAAGGTGATGGGGTAGCTTCCTCCTGAGGGGAAATTGAAAGATTGGGACAATTCAGGAATCTGAGACAAGATATCACTCACTGAGATTTACAAAAGGTGAAAGCACGGGATGAGCTGCATGTGGAAATGTTGTTCAACACACCATGCAATAAAAGAAGTAAGGGAACAATGAAAGTGACAGTAGGCTGATTTAAAACATACAAAAGAAAAAGCTTCTTTATGCAGTAAGTAGTGAACCTCTGGAACTTGCTATCATGCGATATTGTGTGGAATGACAATATCAGCTGTTTTATAAAGGTACTAGATGTTCATAGAGAGTATATCTGTAAAATGGAGACCAATACGAGCATGGGAGTAAAAAAGGAATAGTCTGCAGAAAGTGGCTGGTTTTGCATGCTCTCCCTGAATAGCATTCCTTACTGCTTCTGCTGCAGATTGAACTCTGTCATAGAAGAATAATTGATCTGATTCAATTTCTAATTTTCTTACATCTACGTGCTACTTTGATGACAGAAGTGATTTCCATGCTCATATTCTAAGGAAAGGCCTACATGCCAGTTTGACTCAAAAGCCATGTAGTAACAATCTATCAGAAGTTTACTCCAGGCTAAATAGCTACACCGAAAATTAGAGAATACAAGGCTAAACTCAGTATCATGCTAATGTAACTACATGACCCAGCTTAGAGATGATTTGCACGTGGCCAGCTCAAAGCTGTGTGAGAACTAACTAAGGTCTATCTGAAAATATTTCATGGGTATATCATTACAATATGATATCTTCAGGGTCAGAGGACTAACAGCTATCTCCTTGGACACAGAGTTGAATCCCCCGCTTCTGCAAACATCTTGCTATCCATGTCACGAGGAAATTTAGGGGAGTTATTTTTCTAGGACTTTGTAAGAAATCAGTATGATCCATACAGGCATCTGACTGAAGATATATTTTGCAAAACATCAGCTCATTATTTATTTTCTGGATCTCTTATACCCCAGGTGGGCCAGTGGAATGAATATTTCAAAAGAGGCTTTGTTTATCACTCTCAACATAATATATGAAAAAAATGTCCCTTCTCAGAGGCATCTGCTTCTTCTCATCCAAGAGTTTGGGATGACCTGTAGATGTCATTTTTATAAACCTAGTCAGCCAAGGCACTGGAGTCTAAATGATACTGACTGATGCTGTGGAAATATCTTGTTCTTTGTGAAGACATTTTCTCATAACATTCATCAGTGGAAGAGTGAGTATTAGATCCAAAACAGGGATTCGCTGGTGAAGTCCTGGTTATGTTTAAAAAAAAAAAAAAAAAAAAAATTCTAAAATTAGGGTAGTAGTTATGACCTATTTTTGGTAACCAGCACATCACTGTGTATGAAAAATGGGTAAAATCCTGGCCTCAAATACTCCTTCTTGAGCACTGGAAACAGTAAGCCCTTGTTACATTGCAGGTGTGGGGACGGGCCTGGCTTATGTCTGCAGAGCAATGGACACCGTAAGTTAGGATCTATCAAGCTTTGTGCTTGGGTGAAAGTCATCCTTGCGTGCTTCAGTGAAAGGCATTTCAGCAGACAATGAAAATAGGCATTAAACCCATTTGCTGTATGTAGTAACTCTACTACCCTTTTAAATACAGCAAGGGGACCAACTCAGCCATCTGTTACTGTTAATAAAAGGTTGAGTGGCCCAAGACACCTATCCCTCAGGTGGAACCCTGTCCACAGTTGCAGTCTTGTAATCCACTGAATACAAAAACTGCTCTGAGGTTGTGTTAGCTAAACTATAGGTGGGATCTCCATTATCCTCAATTTATGAAACAACTTAACTGTGAACTCCCCTCAAAGATTTAGACTGGCCATGGTACTCCTTCTCTGCCTTGCATTTGTCCCTCCAGAAGTACAATCCTTGTTCATGCATCACTATTACACCTAAGGAATGAGAATATCTCAAAACCCCTTATGGTTAACCTTCACAGCACTGGAAGTTCTGTATAGAAAGCTAGGGGTAAACCTCTTAATTATATCACCTTCTCCCAAGCAGATAGAGGGAAAAAAATGACACTTTAAACAAAGTTATTAGAGGGTGGGAATGAAACAATACATTTGTTTCCCCATAGACTTTGTTGCTCACTTCTAAGAATAAACCACAAATAAGATGGTGCAATTAGCAGTAGGTAACACAAAGATATCTGATTTCCCACATGATAGTTCCATATGCAGTTTTTGAATAGGTTCTCAGATGGGCCTGAAATGCAAAGAACTTGAAAGGAATTCAGGGGACAAGCTTGCTACATGAATATCCCAACTAAATGCACTACAGTTGCACCAAGGATCCTATTTCAACTTCAGCATAGCATGTTGCTAAATCTATAGTGAAGATAAAGCTTGCTATACACACTACAATGCTCATCAGTAGACAGTACTAATTCTTATAGTAGAGGATATTTTTAAATTGCCCATGTTCTGATGTATACTCTCTCATATTCATTCCTCAGAACCTCAATATTCATCTGCAAGAACTTCTTTAAAACCCCACAGGCATAAAATCATTTGCAACAGAGATTGTCAGCAAAAAGTATTCTGTAATAAATAGATAACTTCTGGGTCCCATTTTTTGATGTACAATCTGTGAGATTGCCTCTGCATGCAATCATGATAGCATCAGAGCAAAAGATGTCATGTTGTGGAAACAATTTGGTTTAATACTTTAACTCTTTAGGGGGATGGGTTATTTTATGCATGTCTTATGCATATTATAATTTTTGTTATGATAGTATGACTCCAGAGTCATTCATTTATCTGAAGACTTTTAGATTTATTCCACTGAGATCAAAAGGAAGACAAATTAAACTGACATACAACAAATAGCTTTCCAAATATGTAACCCAAGAAATATGAATCTGCAGTTATTGGTAGGTACAAACTATCAGTAATTGGCCAAAGGAAGTGAGAGCTTTGTCCTCTTCCACATATCCTTTTTCAAAATTCAGAGGAAAGAAATGCAATGAATTGGAAAATCTAAACACAGCTAAGTACTCCTCAGTCTCTTGCATTTATCCTGAGCATTATTAGAGATGAACCTTAACAGTGTTGCTGTTCAATTTGTTGCCTTTTTTTTTTTTAATAAGAAATTAAAAATTATATGTTACAAACATTAAATTTGAATGAAAATGGATGAGAACAGAAATCATAAACAAGTCTGGTTTTGACCAGTTTCTAACTCATCTTTACAGACTAGTAAGTTTTCAACTATTCAGCCAGGGGAGTGTTTGACTTCCTGAGTGATTTAGATTTGTGAGTGAACCAGTTGTGCTTTGGTTATGAGATAAAAAAAAATAAAGAAGAGATCCTTTCTTGATTTCAAATATTGCTTTTCTTCACAAAGGGTGAAATATAGGATGCATACAGGAGGTGGACCATAATAACAGCCAGAGAGACCTGGTGTCTTAAGGCTCTGGAGAAGTCCTGATTTGAATTCTGTTCTGAACTTCCTGACTTAGGCCTCTGTCTACATCCGTCTGCTTTTATTCTCTTTAGCTGTGCACTAACAACTTTAAGGCTCGTGCAGCTTGTAAGCTGATTGCTTTGAATATAAATGGCTAGACTATTAAAAGCAGAATTTAGTCTTCTAGACTCATAAATCATAAAAAGAAGAATAAATTCTGTGTTTTAGTGGAGATTTAAATTCCTAAATGGGTTTTACAGGAGCCACATAAGACCTATTGACAATACCCCTTTATGATAAAAAGTAAATAGAAGTGACAAAGTCAGAATTCAAAATGCCACTGCTTAGCTCCCACTAGCCTGAAGAAGACCAAAAAAATGGCTGGTGGAAATCTCAGAGGGAAACAAACGATAACATGAAATTAAATGTGTAATATTCCTTTTTATGCTGTGTGGGGGAAAAAAGCACTCAGAGAATGAGCTGGTACATTTGCATAACAAAGGAAATCAACAACAACAACAAATTGCCATCGTGTTCAAAGCTGATAATTGCACAGATGACAACAAGAAAGCGCCTTTCTTCTCAGCTCTCTAGGGGACAAGCCTTGTCAAGATGAGGAAAAAAGGTGGAAAGTGACCCCACTTGCTTTCATGAAAATTAGCAAGCTCACAAAATGCCTTTGGTACAAGGGGGTGGCCAGTGAATGGTGTGAATACTAATGAACACAATGAGGGCAGAGGCTCAGCCAATGTTCCCATCAACTCCATCAGATGATCAACAACTGGCAGCAGACTCATCTACAAACCACCCTCATCCCATCTACCAATGTCCAACTCTCCTTGTCAACAAATTCTTTTTGAAGAAGTGATTTTTGAGGGGGTTCTGGCTTTTTTTGTTTGTTTGTTTGTTTTGTTTAAATTTTTATTTGTTTCTCCATCATTGTTTTCTCTTAGAGTCATGTTGCATTCAAATTCTTCAAGACCTGGGAAATGTGCAAATCTCTCCTGCTTCTATTCAGCACAGCCCCAGGTAACAATCCTCATTTTTCCCAAGTCACTTATTTGGACATCTCACCTTACAGGGATCAAGGATGAGGTACATGCAATCACTACCTCCTCTGAGGTTCCCAAGCCCTGGAAGAGTTTTCACTCTGGAGAAAGAGGTATTTCTCTGAGCACCAGCAGATTACCAGTTGTAACTGGTTTTGTCAGCATGAAAATATGTATTTGCTTTGCCTGCAAGTTGAATGATAACTCAATTTACCCAATGACTTCCTAGAAGTACTGTGACTCCAGAAGTGTACTAAAAATGTTGAATAGTGGTAGTGTATATATATGTTGTTTGGTTGGGTTTTTTTCTTAAATTATCCAGTGGTACGGTGTCCTTGAAAAGAGCTCTGAAACCCTTTGAAAGTATGTGACTGATGCTGAAAGTCCTAGACAGAAAGACAGACTGTAAGAGATCAGGACCAATTGATACATCCCTATTTAACTCACCACTTCTTCCTTACTATTTCCCAGTCCTACATCAATAATGCAGGAGGCAACAAAAATGACTGAAGTCATACCATCTTATTCTAGTCCTTCTTATTCTAGGACAAGCTCTAGTAGCACAAAAATAGCTCCCATTGGCAGGTCTCCATAGACTTGAGCAGTTTAACCCCTGCAATCTGTCCTTTAACCTTATGAAAAATATCTATAAAATTTAACAGAATTTCAACCATTCAATTTAAGAAAATGTCCTTTCAGAGTTTAAAGAGTTTAACACAAATAAAAAACCAATTCTAGAGATATAAATTATTAAAGTCAGTGTATATTCTATAAGTCAAGATGTGTGCATGCATTTTAAAGTCTTTGCTACAGAATCCAGCAGCAGTTTTAATTTTCTGTCACGGTCAATAGGATTGATTAAAAAGCAAACAGCTCCTCCTTATACTCTCCTCAATAACATACAGAAGAAAACCACAAATTTCTAAAATCAGTCAGGTATTGTTTTGATTTTAAATTCCCTGATATTGTATTTGGTATCTGATGTCTCATTTCCTTTTATTCATTCCAGAATAAATGGATGATAGTCAGAGAGACCCTGAACAGACAGACAGTTAGGTACTTACATGAGAACCCTGGGTTCAAGCCTCAGTAGCAGACAAAACAGAAACTTTTGCCTGAGGCTTTAACATCCTGTGTACCTTAACCTGTCAGTCCTTACAGTAGGAAGAGTTTCATCTTGTATAAATAATGAAACACTTGTAGGGAAATGGGGTGTAGGCATGAAAGCTCTGTCATTGGGAGACTCATTTAAGAAGACTGAAGGCACAAATTCAAATCCTTCACCAAACAAAAAGAGCAGGCAATAAGCTTTCCTCTCACTTAGACAAATGCAGTAAGCCACTAGGCTACATTCACTCTTATGTGAGTGGAGTCACCTTCCTCTCTCACCTCCAGTGGCCAGTAACTAGAAGAGAACTTAACATTATTCAAAGCTATTGTTAAAACGTGTGGAATACTCAAAAATCTCTCATCAGGTAGAACTCTTTATATGCAGTCAAAATTACGCTCAAAGAAACAAGCCTGATATGCTGTAGGAATAGAGGATTAGCTGACCAGTACAAGAATAAACTCTTACATGTGACTGCTAATGGATCCTCTAGCTATCTGTAGACTCCTATTTAAAAGAAATCTCATTTTACTTTGTAAACACATTTTACTTTGTAAACACAATTAGTTTGAAAGCAACTATAGGAGGTCACTATAAGACAAAAGAACATTTTGTCTAACTGCTCCTCCTACAAGCTTGGATGTTTGCAATCCAGGACCATCATACTCATGCACAGGCTTTTGCTTTTGTCTCTGCTTCATCTCCCACAATCAAATGAAAAAGAGTTAAAGACCAGCTTCTCATGGGACCTGGGAAATAGTTTGAGATATTCACTAGTTCTACATCTGTGGCAAAATGAAAATATGAATCTAAATTATCTCAAGGATGCAAAAGTGTGTGTGTAGTTGAACATTTGTTTATTTCATTTTGAATGTGTTACAAGAGCAAGACTTTTTTTTGTCTGAAGCTTGTAGAGCAGCTCATGAGGACTTAATCAGATAAGTGGGTCCTTTCTCTGCTGGTTTCCCTGCCTGGCTGAAGTTCAAGACCTATAGGCAATGGATGAAGAACCAATTGGCACCTTTCTGGGTACGTGTTCCACATCTATAATGAGTTACTCCTGCCAGGTTGCAGTTGAAGCAGCAAGTCTAGGGTCTGCAGATAGATGAGCTTTTCCAACTGAGGACAGCAGGTGCACAGACTGGACTGTGAAAAACAAGAGGAAAATGAGACTGGCTTGCATTGAGCCCTGCTGAGCACAGCATTCTGAACCAGGGACAACTTACTCTTATGGGTTGCAGAAGTTGTGCCACAAGTGACAAAGGGCGGGGGGGGGGGGCAGGCAGAAGAAAGGTGGGAAAGGTTTTGAGATCAGGGTTTTACGCCTGACGCCGTCCAAAT
>JAAGNO010028283.1:46850-60856 GCA_033439905.1 Ceryle rudis | reverse complement strand
CCCCTCCCCCCTCCCCCCCGCACTTTTTCCTTCACATGGGGGGTGTTATTCCCTCCAAGAGGATCATGCTGTTGTAGAGTTTGCTGTGATAGAAGAAAGGGACACCAGATCATTGGTATTAATAATACAGGATGTGAACCTCAACCCCTAGCCCAACCTCCCTTCTTGTACAGGATCCTGCTTATGTTAAGTGAGAGCTGATCTTGGGTTGGTATTTCCAACTTTGCTTATTATGAGCTACAACTTAATGAGGGCCTTACTCAAAGCCCACTGAAGCCAATAGAGTGACTCCCTCTGTCTTCAAGAGGTTACCATCAAGCCCCTAAGAAGTCAACTTCAGCACAGCCAGTAGACCAGATCATTGAATGATATGGATTAGTGAAATGGCACCAATTTCAATGAAGTGTAGCCAAAGTACATTAATGAAGACCTATTTCAGGAGTTCCACCAGTGGAGGAAAATAGAATTCCCCACAACAATGCAACAAAGCTGCATTGCTTGGACTGCAAGTTTTGTCAAGCCATTGATATATCTCCCAGTGCCTTCCAGGAAGTTCTTTGTGCAGCTTTGATCTCAAAAGAGATCACTTAAAATATATGTGAACTTCACTTGGAAAGTTCTTATTTTTCTACTTTTGGAAAAGAAAAAAAAACCCATTTTTGCACTAATGTTACAAGATGGACTTGTACGGAGATGTCAATAAGCAAAATCAACATCTCTAAACATTTCTTCTAAGGAAATATACATACAATTAACTATGTAGTGTGACCTCTTTTATAGCACTGATTCAGGTCATTGCATCAGTTACTTGAGTGGGTTACTCTGGTGCCTAGACTCAAGTGCCCTGTAGGGTCCCCTGTGGGTTATGACAGTACCTTGTAACAGGTTGCTTCTCTGGGAACTTAAGGAGTTGTCACAGAATTGCTGAATGGGCCATCAAGGAAGCTGATTTCTGATCATGCCCCTTCCTCCATATTGTCGTTCAGGTACGCATGCTATTTTACTAGCTCATACTGTCAAGCAAGGATGGATCACCTAATCCCAAGTGTTGCGGAAAAAAAGAATATTTAAAAAAAAAAAAAAAAATTTCTAACATTCCCCCCTCAACCTAAACCAAAAAACAAAATTAACTTTTTTTTTTTTTTTTTTTTTTTTTTTTTTTTTTTTTTTTCCCCGAAATGCAAGCAGTGGACCCGTCTGAGATACTCTGATGTAGACATCTAAACCTTTGGCATCTGAATTTCAGATAGTCATCTCATTACACACAATTCATTTTGAATGAATTGTTATTGGACTCAAGCATTTAGGATGATTATTTTAAGGACAGACAGGCCATTAACTCCCACCATTGACCACAGAAAAGGTGCAGATAATCAGCTCAAATTTAAACATCTATCTTTTAGACATTTAAATATATCCCATCCCTGAAACTCAGCTTGAGCGGAAGATGCATATCCTGCAAGTGGAAAAGGCTTGATTCGTACTGCAGACTTCTGTGGACAACATTTCTAGTAGAAGATCCCTGATCCTCACTCTGATGTAGATGAAGCTACTCCAGCCAGCTTGAGAGCTCACTGTGCTCATGGAGGGTGTCTTTGGCTGTCCCTGTACCGTGAACAGATTTACTGTTGCATCTGTGTCTATGCCAGGAAAACTTATCCTAGTTTCTGAGATGTGCAAAGGCTCCTATCACAGATGAGACTGAACTAGCATTCATAGCTCTGAAGAAAAGAAGTTATCACCAGAATATTTTATTCTCACTCTGAATGCACTGGCTTTGAGACAAGGTTCAAGTCAGATCCTCTAGCATCTGAGCTCATCCAACCAATGCAGGATGAGTATTATAGAAAATTGCATCCAGCTTCTTGTGAATCTAGCCAGGAAAAAAAAAAAAAAAAAAAAGAAAACACAAAAAAAAGAAAACAAGCAAACAGAAAAAAAAAAAAAAAAAAAGCTGACTTAAAAACTAGGAAAGAAAAATATCAAACAAAGCAAAACAGCTGTGCTGCAAATAACACGATGTTTTTCATTTTCATGCAGAAAGTTTTGTTCAGCAAAATAAAACAAAACAACAAAAAACAAACAAGAAAAAAAAAATTTGCCTGTATCCTCTGTATCCTTATTCAAGATGAATTCTCAGCTTTTCTGAGTACCTGAATAATACTCTTCATTTAGAGTTTAAACCTTAGAGCCATAAGAGTATCTTGCTGTGGACAATGGCAGTGAGAGATTGTGTAGTGCAAGACCAACCCAGAATCCCACCTTACAGCTTTACTATCCAGCTGATTTCCCCAGGCACGGATGCAAACATCTGGGTGTTTGTGTGCTTGTTGACATTTATTTCTTTATTTTTTAGTGCCATGGGGAATTGAGGATTAGGTTTGTTATTTCCACTAACCAGGCGTTAAAATACCTTGAGCCGATCACACCCTTACTGAGTTTCAGCTGAAAAGCACTAGGCAGAGAGAAGATGACACAGCCCTAGGAAATAGTAAGAGAGATTAATGCAAACCACAGCGGCAGCACAAACAGCACCCAGATGTTACACACCGAGTAAACATCTTTTTCCCCTCCTTTCACGTTGTGGTAGATAAGCCACCAGAGGGAGTCCAAGAGAACCCCGAGAACTGAAGGATAAACAGATCAGCTTTTGGCAAAATAAAGGTAATTAAACATTTTCTACCGGGCTGCAGAGTTCAAACCAATGTTAGCTACTTTAGGTCACTGTGAGTTCTGCATCGTGGCAAGATTTCTCAGAAAAGCTAAATCAGACTTAATTTATAGTTTAACTTGTCCAGGGAAATGAAGGGGATGAAGAAGTGAATTGATATTGTTAGCATTGCTGTTAATGCTGAAGATGGTCTTCTCCCTGAGTTTTCCTAATTAAATAATATTATGTATTTATAGGTCAATGGAATGTAAAAGAAGGTCAGGAGACCAGATTCCAAAGGGAAAATGGTGTCTCATCTGTGTTGCTATATACTTGCTCATGTGTACAGAAATACACACCGATATTTAAACACAAGTACATTATATACTGTTCAATCTTACTGTTTGATAGTACAGAATGAGAAATGAGTTTTCACACTGCCTTGTGTATCCCAGTCTGACCTCAACAATGGAGAAGGAAAACACCTCTTTGAGGGGACTTGGCAGGGTGAATGAGGTGGTACCTCTTTGAGGGACTTGACAGGCTGTGGTTTATGGCTGTGTCAGGTTAGAGAGACACTACCACACCCAAATTTAAATCACCTCCCTCCTTATGAGGCAGGGAGCACTGGTGGTCCAGAAGTATTGACATATCAAAACCATGGAAAGTTCTCTATTATAAAGACTTTGTGGCAAAAAGTAATGACATGAAAGTCATGAAAGACAACTTCACTAGAAGATCCTACTGCTTTCCTATGATCTGATTTGGGACTATCATCTTAATGGCCCAAAGCTGAGCATTTGTCTTCAACACTGAGCCACAAAATCCCCATCCCTTCCTTCCTTCTACAGCTTGTTGTCTGGAGAGTCAAAAGGTTCGTTCCCCCCTCCCGTCCCCGCCTTTTGTCCTACAGTAATGAAATCCTACGATACTAGTCTGAAAACAGATGAGTTTCTACAGAATATTGGCATTTAAAGCAGGAAATGCATACTTATGTGGAGGAGGAAGTGACTTATACTATTTCTGGGTAACATGGGGCAGATCATGTTCTCGACATCATGCTGGTAGTGGTAGCTGATGTGTGGTGTCCAAGAACATACAGCTGAAACAGATGAGGCAAGGGAATGGTGAAACAGGAGCTAAGGGATGGGACTACAGCCACAGAGTGGATTGGTGGCGGAGTATACTCTCATCCACTACACTAAATAAACTGTTCCTTCACCATATTTGAATTTTCCACCTGTTAATACCTCATCCATGGTTGCAATGAGTTGAACATGATGTATCTACAGTGCTTTATACCAGAGTTAAAAGCTGAGATATAAAAAAAGATACATGATACTCAGAAGAGTGACTTGGGGGCAGTTTGTCAAGGAGATCAGGCTGTGGTTGGAGACAAATGAATGGCTTAGACAACACCTCCTGGACCAAAATCCAACCAAAGTCTGTGAAGTGAGACTTAAAAAAGAAGCCTGACCTCTTCCTCCTACACATGGGGAGTGTGAGATAACATTCCCTGGCAAGCTGTCTGTTCTCTGGATCAGCAGATTAGCTGGAGTGATTACAAGAAAAGAAAGGATATTTTCCACTCAGTTATTTGCAAATTGTACCTAATGAATTATTGATCAGGCAAGTAGCCCTCTGCACAGCCCTCTAGGAATCTGTCCTTTCCAAGTCACGTTTACAGCCCCCCCAAACCCAATAGAGCCAGTGGAGATGTTTCAGCCCTTACACTAATGGGGTACCTGGCTGCTCAGGCCGCTGTTATTTTTCTATTGCTTTCTCAGTGCCTGCCTGAAAATTTAACCCCATTAATTTAGCTGGAGAGCAATAGAAATGGGGAAAAAAGGCCAAAGCTATGCATCTGTATAGGGTAAATGTTATATCCACTGTTCCAAACCAGAAAAATATTGTCCCCATTGTTGAAGTATATGAACGTTAAAAATAAGACTCAAATTCATGACACCTAAGCTCCTTTGTTGTCTCTGCCATTGAAACACTGAACAGGTCACTGACTCGATTAGCCAATGTAATCAGCTACCAGCAGTGAGAGTGTACACCCTTCACAGGTCTCATCCATGGCTTTCTTCACAGCCATTGGGGATGGAAACAAGAGCCCCAGCAGACCAGAGAACAGTTCATCCAACTAAACAAAGGAATCTGCTCAAGGCCAAAATGAGTCATGCCCTAAACCTCACCATTTGTCTTTCTTGCCTCTCCATTAACTATGAAGGGAGCTGAAAGGTGGAAGCCTACACTGTATGAACCTAAAGGTAAGTCAGATGAATGCCACTGCTGATTTATCTGTGTCCCAGTTCTCCAGCTGCTAATGATACGTAGTCATTCACATTCTTGTCTATTTTGTCTCTGTGGCTCTATGTAAATCTTCAGGTCTTGTTGCCAAATCCATGTAGGTTAACACGATACAATTTTATCTGCATCTTTTTGTTTCAGTACTTCTTTGAGAAAGAAGATGAATTAAAAATACAGGCACCAGAATCTGGACTCTGGATAGAAATGTGGTCTTTGATTCCACTGTACAAAATATAATGATGTTGTTTTGATGAGAAATGGTTGATGAAACATTTTTGATGGCTGTCCCTTAGCCTGCACACTCAGACTATAAGAGAATGAGCTGTTCCATGCCAGACCTTTTACCAGCAAAAGGCAGTGTCCTGGCACTGAAGTCAATGGCACTACTTTAAATTATATGATTGGATACCTGTTTATAATCTACACAGCAAACATTTATGCTTCAGGTAACTTTAGGGTGTGGTGGTTTGTTTGTTTGTTTGTTTGTTTTGTTTTGTTTTGTTTTCCCCAAGGGAAAAGAACAACTTTTTATTTATTATTATTGGTTTTTTGCATAGCTGGCAAGAAGGTTAAAGTCAGCCTCTCTCTCTCCTCCTCTCTGAGTACCAGCTGTTCTTCATGGGGGATATATGAGCAGTTTTATACAGTTTTAATATCCACCAGAAATTACATCTCACTGCCTTTAGGGACTGAACCTTTAAAATTCAATTTCAAATAAATATAATTATAAAATAACGCAGGAGAAAAAAAGGGCAAGAGAAGTAAAGAGAGTATCAGAATTCAGTTCCTCGCTATAAGAGCTTCAGGGCACAGCCAGTGGGTCTGTGTTCTTTAGCAACAGTAAGAAAAATGGCCTGGGGCTCTGAGATTAGTATATTGATGTTCTGGTCACCACTCTCTGTATGAAGCCAAAGATAGCAGAATCCCATACTGCAAAGGAGGAAGGGGAACAGAAGATTTGCAGAGGAAGTTTTTGTATATCCCCAAAATTTGTCATAATAGGAGAAGTAGTGGAAGAGAGAAGGATGAAAACACAACACAAAACAGAGCTGAAAGGAAGAAAGGAGGACTGCTAAAGTATTGTCTCAGGGTTCTTCCCCCACAAAACAGTCCTAGCTAGAAAGAAAGTAGGGTCTCAGAGAGCACAGCTGTAATTCTGTTAGAAAAAAACCAAACCAAACCAAAACACACACACCCACAAAACCAACAACAAACCAAACCAAACCAGCCAACCAAACAAAAAAACCCCACACAACCCAACAACAACCAACCAAACAACAAGCACTAAAAACCAACCATCTCATGGCCAAAAGCTTTGCAGCTTGTTAATTTCCTTCAAAAATGACACAGAGGGGATGATTGTGTTGTTAAAATGTAGAGACTGATGTAACTATGTGGACATGTTAGTCCTCAGAGAGTCATTGAATATTACTTGCATGTGCAGTGTTTCTAACAAGCCAGCATTTTTAACTGAAGAAGACTTCACATTAGCATAAAATTAAGAAAGTCCTTGCTTACAAATCTGAACAGTCCCGAGCTGATAGGTGCTCCTTCTGCTCAGTGCAGCTAAGGGAAACAAAGCACATTTAGCATTTTGCAACAGTGATTTGCTATTTATTTCTAGTAATACATAACACCTGTTGGGACTCCAGTGTATGCACATCCTGAGCATAACAGCTAAGCAGACATTGCTAGAAGGAGAAACAAATGCACAGAAAATGCAGGTAGGGGAGTCTCAGGTTGTAGAATAGGTCACTGGCAGAGTTTTGTGCCCTGTCCCTCAGATTGCACCGCATCCAGGGAGCCCAAACATACTGGGAGACTTACTTGAACTCTGAGGAATGACTGGTAACAATTATGGCTTGTCAATCTTCTCGGAAATAGATGCTATTGAATCTATCAGAAAAATTATGTTTATCGGGAAAATCCTTGTATCAAGTAAATACAAAGAAGTGACTCTGGGAGATGAGGTGCTACCTGTACACTTCACACCAGCACCAGATGGCCAAGATGCTCAGCAACTTGCAAGACAACTTTTCCATGTAGGTTCCCCATTCCATGCCCCATGTACTCTCTCTGCCTTGTTTACTGAGAGGAATTTGCTCTATCCAAAAGGCAACATTAACACTTTAGAAAAGATGCCCATAGGGAAAGACATATGGCCACAGACTGGACCATGTGTAGGCTGGGCTTCAGCAGCTTACTTCTGATTTTCGAGCTAAAGCTAAGAGTGTATGTTCTCTGGAAATCAAGGTAAAGAACACTTTATGAGAATAAATTCCCTTTTCCTTTCATTGGTAATT
Source organism: Ceryle rudis (assembly GCA_033439905.1). NCBI lineage: Eukaryota > Metazoa > Chordata > Aves > Coraciiformes > Cerylidae > Ceryle > Ceryle rudis. Next base: position 53,590 of record JAAGNO010028283.1, on the reverse strand, counting down.
CTCAAATTTTAGGCCAACCAAATGACCTAGCTGTGAAAGACTGAGCATCCCTGAGGATTTCTGAGAACACAAAAATCATATAAAAAGAGGGAAATGGGATTCATGGGCACAAGTGGAATCTGTAAGTCAGGAAATAATTGAAAAGGCCAAACACCTCATTGGGTCAGACATCTCGCAGAGTTCCTCAGAGGCCCAGGTCTTGGCTGAAGCAGATTATGTTATAAGATCTTGTTCTGGAACCCAATAGACCCAAGAAACCTTGCTTCTTTTCTCTAGTAATTTTTCCAGTCACTGCTGAGATAATGGTAGAAATCCTTGGAAGTAGATTTCCTCTACAGCCTTTCCACATTACACTCCAATGACCAACTTTGTTCAGTCCAACCTGCCCAACTGCAGAAGGTCACAGTCAAAAATCAGTCAGCACTTAGGGAATCTCGTCTCTTTTATCTCACGCTGTTCACCCTCTGCTCCCATCCCAGGCCTTGTCCTTTCTTACACAATTTGTGTATCACCAGATAACCAAGTAAATATAATTTGAGAGAGCTGCCCCCTTTTGCCGTGCATCTGAATAAGCACCAGGTTTGCAGTTATTTGTTTAGCCACTGAGGTGAACAAATTAGATTAACGCAACATATGCAGTGAAGGGAGGAGGACATGGCGGGGGGGGGGTCTAACTGAGAGAGAAAAGATGCTGGTGAAGTGCTGTTGTCATGACAATTAACCCTGTCTTGGCAACAGTGTCCTTCATTCCCCCAGAAAATCTGCTAGGTAATTCCCCTTTCCTCTTCTTCATGTGCATTGCTGTACTGGGACAGAGCTCCACGGAATCAGAGCTGTGCTTCAGAGCTCAGGAGGCTGTGACAGTTGAATTTGTGTGAGGGGAGATGTGTGGGAGAAGCTTCCTTCTGCTAAATTCAGTGACACACTGCTAACAAGACAATACAACAGCCAGAGTTGATTGCTGCTTTTCTCTCCCTCTCTTCTTTTTCTTTTTCTTTTTTTTTTGTTTGTTTTTGTTTGTTTGGGGTTTTTTTGTTTGTTTGTTTTTGTTTTTAGAGTCCAATGAGAACTTTCATTATATTTCAAACATGTTTCCTTTAAAGCTGTTGTGAATATTCCCTCCTACTGCTTCCACTACTCTTCCTCTTCTTTCACTGCAGTTGATAAGCATTTCACTCTATCAGGTCCTGTTTTATACAGGAGACACACAGCATGAGGTTGTGCTTAAACGGCTTGGTCTTCCCCCTTAGAGATGAGCGTCTCACAAGAAGTCCTCTCTAACCAAGCCAACTAGCCACCCTTGTCTCTAATTTCAGGGAAACTTACCATGTTCTTCACCCACAGAACTGGAGAACAGGTCAATAACATTTCCAAGGCAGACTTTCTGTTGTTTTAAGTTAGTATAGCTCCTCTGAAATCAAAGAACTTACTGTCAAGAGGGACCAAAATAAAGCACACAAACAATAGAAAAGGTGCTGTCCATATTTTATACATGGCACAGGAGAGTCAGAAAAGGGCGATTCACATGGAATCACTGTCCTGGGAGCAGCCAGAAATCTCCTGCATCATAAATGAGTCAAACACAGAAACTGTCTGGTATGAAGCAGCAATGACCATCTTACAAACAGTGCTCTGGAAAGCCCAGAGCGTGGTCCGCTTTCCAAGAGGAAATTATCAAAAAGACCACAGGGAAATTTCCTTGCAAAAAACATCTTCAAACTACATACAACCAGTAACAAATGTACATAACGTAAGGACCAGCTGTACCTAGGTAACTTAATCAGATTTGTCAAAAGATAACTTTGTCTCTGTTCTACAACTTTGACTTAGAGCTGGTACTTTTTCAAATCTCTGCCCCTCTAATTGAAAGGTCTGGAAGTGGTGACCTCTCTCTGTTGGAGACACAGCACTGAATTGTGATTTTCTATTTCTGAAGTAAACTCCTCTGCAAAGGGGGAAAAAGTTCCCCCAGCACATAAGAATCTCAGTGATTCCTCTTCCACCAGAGAAAAGAGTGGGCAAGTGCTTAGGTAATTGGAAAGGGGATTAATCTAATTGCAAGAAAAGCTTTACAAGCTTAATCAATTTAACGTCACCTCTGATAATTCTTGAAGCAATTCCATGTAGATAATCAGGATGTATTGATAATCCAAAGTAATCAGGAGGTGTGGAGAGATGGAAAATAGTTTTTTCTTTAGTGTTCTGTTGTTACAAAAGACACACTTTTGAAATAATTAAAGAAGAATTTTCCTTCTCTCTCCTTTTTTTTTTTTTTTTTGAATTACATCTGTCTCCAGAAAATTTTAACATGACTGAAAAGGATTCAAAAATCTTTGTTTATCTGACCAAACTGGAACAGTGCTGTTCTTTTCCAAAACTATCACAGATTTTCCAGTTGTCTTAAAACTGAAATAGGGTCCTGTAGCCAGAAGTTAACTAACCAGCCTAGTGGCCTCATCAGTAAATAACATTAACAACAAGAATTCTCTGCTTCTCAGTGGAAACTTGTGTTGGGAACTAGTGGAGATGGTGGCAGAAGGGTGACCTCAGACTGAAATAAAACCTATAAAGTGTAGTTAGGTGAGAAGCATTAAATCTACACCCATGTGAGGCAACAATGCCTGAACAAATTTGCTCTAGGGTCAGTGAAATGACCAGTCTTGAGAACACTATGAGTTTCTGGACACTGTGACTGGGCAAGTTATGGTTCATGCTATAGGATGGGAGGGATGAGCAATGACAGAAAAGGACTAGTGAAGATAACCATTTTTCAGTGCTTTCCCTGCTGCAGGTGCAAAGTATGGTGTTAAATCAGATGCCTGTGAATACAAAGAATTAACTAGCTTGTTTGCTGCTTGCAGACTGAATAGTCCTCAGAGGAACTGGTATTTAAAGGGGCTTCCAACTCCTCAGTGCCACTGCAGTGGGAGGTTCCTGAACCACTTATGTTTATATATAGGAAACTACACTCTCTTCTTTCCAGAAAGACATCACATGGCTTTCTGCTTTGTAAGAGAAGAGAGTTGACAATGAGAAGGGAGAAGCATACTACAGATCTAATGTTTTCCTGCTTTTAACATTACCCAGCTGATCTCGCTTGCAGATTCTTAAAGCAGTGGGAAACAGAGCTGAGGTGGACTTTTTGGTGATGGATTTTATTATTTAAAAATATTTCTAGGGAAAGGTCTCCAGACCTTCAGTTTTCACCAATGCTTGTTGTTTGTTTTGTTTGGTTTTCCCACTCATTTTCCATCATCCCATCTCAATATTCAACGCAAACCATTTTTCTTGAAAAAAATAGTGATTTTGATTTCCTTGATGTTAGCAGATATCATGATCTTTAACAGAGGAAAAAGATAAACCTACTTAATCTACTGGATTTCCCAAAACATAATTTCTCTTAACAAAATTCAGTAGAAATACCTGCACTCTTCCATAACCCTTTAGGCTAACATAGTCTGATGTACAAAGGGAATGTAACTGATGTTTAGGGGAGGCATCTGGAGAACCAGACTCCTGGGTTTTGTGTCTGCTCCCATCACCAATATGGCAACACCATTTTTGTCAAATCTCTTAGGACAAAACTTTCAAAACTGGAGTGCTTTAACTCAGACACCTCCATAGGTCTTCTGAGGTCTGACATCACCAAACGTAAGATCTTTAGGTGCCCTGTGAGTGTCAAACCATGAATAAAGGCATTTATAACTTGTCTCTGATATCACCTCTAGGCAGCTCTCTCTTCCCCAGTTCTAAAAGAAGGATAAATGTACATACACCCAAAGGGCTATTGCACAGAGCTCAAATGCTTAAAAGGGACTTTGGAAGAAGTGCCAAGAGGTCTGAGGAGTCACCCTCCCTCCCTTCCTTTGCAGTTTCTGGGAGCAAAGTTTACTCCTGCAAAAAGAGTGTCCAAAGCAAACTTTTTACAGGCCTTAATTTGTGCTGGATACTACTTAGCAAATGCTATTCCAGATGCTAAAGGCCAGCTGCAAAGTCCACAGCAAGAGCTAAAATCAATTTGCAGCCAAAGTGAAAAGGCCTGGATATCTGTCCCTGGCTCCTTCGCTTTCCAGCAAAGCCATGAAATGAGATGCTGCCTTTGGTTACATGGTTAATTTCAGAAATGAAAAGACCAGAAGCAATAATAGCGTCGTCAGATATGTGGTGTGGAGTTTGAGAAAGAATATGCCAGTAGCCTTCGCAATCCAAACTGCCATATACCCTCTTGGAAACAATTTTCTTCCATTTTTTTATAGAAAACAGAATAGTGCTACTTCTGGGGAAGAAATCCAATCTTTAAAATATATATTCAGGTGAGGGAAGAAGGCCTTAGATAAACAATAGTGAGTATCGCTGAGGGCCAAAGAAAGGGGCCAGAGATTATAAAAACAATGTCAAAATTTGAGGCACTCAGAGAAGTGAACAGAGAAGTAATTGTAAGTGTCTGGGGAAGAGGAGAAATCCCTTTTATTTATTTATTTATTTATTTATTTTCTTTCTGCAAGATGAAAATATTTCCTATTAGGACATGAACAGAACTGCCATTCAGTTTATCTGGAAGATGGACATATTTTCCTCTCTCTCAGAATAAAACAAAAAAGGGAAACTTTGCTTTTACAGTTGACTAGAACAGTCCAAATCCTTTAACTGTGCTAAATCCAGCAAAAGCAAACCCTGTTCACCAGAGCCACATCTGTTATCTGACCACAGCCTTCTCAGAGACCTCAAACACCATGAGTCTGCTCTCCTGCTAAGTGAACTGTTACACATTTGCTGTTTGTTCCATTCCTCTGTCATCTTAGGCTGAAGCTCATTTACCTTAAGGAGAAAGATTCAAGTTTGGGGGATGTTTTGTTGTGCATGAATTTTTATTATATTTTTTTCCCCCATTTTTGTGGAATCAGAACTTTCTGGATGATAGGATAAAAACAAGTTAAGCAATATGCCTGGCATCCAGGAAGATATTACAGTTAGATATCTAAGAGTTCTCCAAGCTGGGTTCATCCTTGTGCTAAGCATCGGAAGCTGGCCTGGACATTAAGGATATTTCCCATCAATTAGGTCATGAGGAAGACATGGCAGGGGGATTGGATCAATAATGGATTTCTGCACCAAGGCTGTGTGTACCCACACTGCTGTGCCATCAGGAACAGTAACACTCACTGCATTACCCTGGCATGTTTTATACCATGAAAAGTGACTGCTGTCTGATGCCATTATATTTCTTTTTTACTTCATGTGCATTTGCCTTGGTATTTCTTAACCACGTTTTCTCTTTCATGACTGTTCCTTGACCTCCCTTCAGGCAATTACACTTCAGTTGGTACTTTGTACCTCAACAGCTTTGGAGACTTGAAATCCTACCTGCCCAGCTTGGAGACAAAACAAAACACAAGGTAGGGAAGCCCCCTACATTGACTATATGGACTTACCGTGTCCAGGCAAACCTTGTTCTTTGGGTATATTAACAACAAAATAGATCTCTGATAAAGCATGTAATTTTATAAATACAACCAAGCACAAAGTTAAAGGGGAATGGACCAGATGTCCAAAACCTCATGTCGGTACCTTAACCAGAAAACAATCTAACCCTCATGGAAGTTTTGGCATTTCCATAAAGGAAAGCTCTTGGAACTTGATTTAAAATAGTAAACTACATAATATCATCTGTAATTCAAAAACATGGCACAACAGAGACAGAAGCTCACACAGCCATGTCCTCCATCACTAGCAGAAATACAGGAGAATACATGCACAAAAATATATATATCTCTCTCACCACCACCTCAGTCATCCATGGTATATCTCAATATATAGAACTATAGACTATATGGATCCTCTCATATGAATGCTTCCTGGGCTGCCAGATGAAATATTGTAACTCTTTAAAGACTACCACAGTAAGGAGATAGCCCTTACACTCTACTATATTTAAAATGCTCCTGTTTATACAAACTCTGTTATGAATTACACTGCATATCTTTGGCTGAGTTTAAATAGATTCATAATGGTTGTGCCTCTCTTCTACCTGGTAACTTTTCATTAGATACACAGATGTCTTAACAATACTTTGGTTTGTCTTGAGCTTCTCTTCTAATCAACCTCACTCCCAGTATTTGTGGTGTTGGATGGGACTGGCTCAGAGATTTTTTGAATTTTTAATTTATTTTTTTGTTGTTGCACGTGGAAATCATTATCTAACAAGGACTTCTTTACTATCATACCAATCTCCCTTGCATTCTTTGTTCCCTTTGTTAATTCATTAACTACAGCTTCTTCTTAGAGGGGGACAGTAACTGTGTGGCTCATATTGGCTTATCTCCCCTTCTCCACATCAAAATTGCTCCTTTTCCTCCCCACATTGCTCCCCCCTCCCAAATTTCTCCATCCTCCCCCAAATTGTTCCTGTTCAGCCCCCAAAAAATTGCTCTTTTTTCTCTAAAATTGCTCTGTCCTCTGCCCAAATAGCTCCTTCCCTTGCCTCATCTTCTTCCACTTCTCTTCCCACAGGGAAAGACCTGTTGGTTCCACTCACCAGCTCTGTATCCTTTCTTGCTCCCCTCAGTCCCCCCTGAGTTGTGCTGCTTGTGCAGAACTGGCTGCACTGGCATTGCCCCGCTGTGGGGTCAGTTCCACCCCACCAGGATCCTCATCCCACTCCCAGTCACCACTTTTCCTGACTCTCCCCACCCCCAGATGTATGTCCCCGGGAAGCTCTCAGATGTCGAGTGTGTCCTGAT
>JAAGNO010028283.1:0-20527 GCA_033439905.1 Ceryle rudis | reverse complement strand
GCTGAAATGCTGACTCATGAAACTCAGCTTATGGAAAATGTTCTATACGTTAAGGCAGCAAAGCCTCACACCATCTCTGCTGCTGCAGCTCATGCCTCTCCTACTACAAGTGTCAGCCAGGACATAAAGCAAGGGATTTGGTACTCCTAGTTTCTTATTCTTGCTTCTAACACTGATGTTTTATGTGATACTGGGTGCAATACTCTAAATTAGACTTCCCCTCTATCTACCCAGTTGTCTATAAAATGAGAATTGAGCACCCAGTACCCTCAAAGACAAACATTAAGATGTACTGAACTGCTTCCCTCAAGAGGTGTAAGATTTTTATAAATATTTTTTCCTTAATATTATGAATGTACAGTTTAGAAATCTATTTCTGGAAAAGATATGAAATAGAAAGTTAGCTTCTTATATAACCAGATTTCTAGCAGCTGAAGCTTTATGGAAGGTCCAATTATCATCATGCAGGTGAAAAATACAGAACCAGAAGGAGAAATGGAAAATCTGAAAGCCTGTCCTCCACAGAGGAGTTGTCAGGTCTCGACAATTAATGTTATAAAAAGTGGTTTGGAAGAATCTCGGGAGAAAGGTGGGAAAAAAGTGCACAATGGTTGTTATTTGCTTTCTGAAAGCTAAATATCACATTTTAAAGGCCAGAAATGTTTGAGTCTAGAGGGTTTAGGCACCAAGAGGGTATCTTTTCCAGTCAATACCACACAGACTAGAACTGGGAAGACTTACTATTTACATCTACTTTACAATTAAGCAACAGTACAAACACAATACTACAGCTTCCCTTAGCTTAGTGCTACAGCTCCTGGTCCCAATCCTGCATAGGCATCCTGCACATACTTAACTTGGGTTTCATTGAGTTCAAAGGGATTACTCATGCACGTAATGTTATTCATACGAGTGAGTGCTCACTGGATCCAGGGGGGAAAAAAGCAACGCTTTTCAAAGATTCAGAATATTCAGCAGCCTTTATTATTAATTATCACTCTGATTTACTTTTCATGTAATATCATGCTGCATTTCTTCTTAATATTTTATAAACACACACACAGAGATCAGCATTTGCAATTGTGAATTTCAGCAGGAGCAAAACCAATAAGCTATGATGAGTAAGACTCTTCTCATTTCTAATTCTGGATCAATAAAATCCAGGAAGACCTAAAAATCATACCTGAGAGAGACCTTCTGAGTGACCTTTAGTCACCAGGGGTCTGGCTTATATCTGTCTGGGAAATTGATTTTTATAAATATTCAGATTAAAATAAAATAAAATAAATAGCATTTTAATAAGATTGAGAAAATAGCATTTTAATTAGAGTCAGTCTATGGGAAACATTTATTTTTCATTGAAAATCAAAACAATTTTTTGGCCAAAAATGTGATTTTCTTCTCTACCTTCCCCTTTTAATTTATCAATGCTAAATCTTTATTTTCAAAGACAAGAAATATCTTATTATAAAAACCTAGCGAGGTCAAATACCTAGTTACTCACAAACAGTTCTGATAGAAGATTCTTACTAATCCTTATTTGGACATGACGTATAAATAATTATCTCCTTCCTTTTTTCTGTCCTCTTCTCACTCTTTCCAGTTGCTGCCTTTTCTGGTAGGAAGCTTGAAAACTTAGACCTACCTCATTCACTTTGTATGGGTGTTCAGTGTTTTCTCAAGCTTGTCTTGTTGCTCTGCCACAGCTGATCTATGGTCTTGCACAGTTTAGTAGAACACAGCGGTTTTGAGGGTAAGGGGTACTGTCTGTAATAGATATTCTCAAATGAATCTTCTTTCAGAAATATGGGAAAATGTGATTTGCAGTGGCAAACTTGTCTGGTGACACAGCCAGGCTGAGGATCATGCTGTCCTTTGTCAGCCCTCTGAACGCACCGATGGGTCAGGCCATCTTATAGTCAACAGGGAGTAGGTCTTCCCCGTGGACAAGCAGTTGGAATTACTGCCTCCTCTCAGTGTGCAGTCCATCCAGATACTCCCACACATGATTTATACAAACTTGATTGTACAAATCATGTTCTCTACAGGAAACATCACTAAGTTTGTGCTGAAAGCTTTCCACAGAAGAACTTTGCACTCTCCACTGACCATAGAGGGAAAGGAGGGATCTCTAACACTAGGCTATGAAAATAACCTATTTCCTGATCCTCTTTGAAAGGTGATCTGCTCAGGTCACACAGTAAGTAAGTAGAAGACTACATCTTCTGAGTCCCATCTCAGTGCCTTCTCCACAGCTTTATGTTCTTCCCTTTATTTTGCTGATGCCCTCTAAACTAACAAGCCCAACTTCCAGAGCCCTCTTGGCCCCGTCTGTCATCCCAGCTGAAAGAAACTCCATTCAGGCTGTCCAACTTTGGCCAGCCCAAGCAAGCAGAGCTCACAGATGGTTAAATGCATTTGACATTTCTCTGCAGGGCCTGCAGCAGAAATCCTTGCCTGCTGTAGCCTGAGCTCCGGATAGTAGCGAATCAAGGCTCGTGGCTCCAACGCTGTGTGTGCACACTCTGCTGTGAGTTAATATTATTGGCTCGCCCCTCAATCATGCCTTTTCCAGCTAGCTGCTCCTGTCAAAGCACATCTCATTAGGCCTGAAGGCTCAATGAAATGGAAATTCATGTTTAAATTTAAAAACAACATATTGACCCTGGAAGCCAGTGATGTCTACATTTTTAATAACTTACTGAGAATAAAAGGAGTGTATGTGTATGGAGGAAGGGGGAGGGCTGGGCAGCAGGAGGAAAAGGGAACATAGAAGTGGAGGGAGGATGAGTGGATAGGGTAAATAGCCAGCCAAGGACTCTAGTCCTCTCCACTTTCCTACAGCTCTATTCTCACTATTTTTGTTCTTGCTGCATGGAAAAGAGCTCAGACTTCACTTAAAGGGATCTCATAGCCTCAGCAGCAGAGAATATCTGATAGTAAACCAATGAGAGAGGCAGAAAATCATTGTGTAATGCAGCCTGTACATATACATACATGCAGACACATCCACATGCACGTGCACACAAACATGTGAACCCTGATCCCCAAGCCTCAAGCATCTCAGTGAGGTGCATTTTATTTCTACAGAAAAGTAGCATGCTGCAGATTGTGAGTAAACACAGAACCTTTTGGAGGAGGATGTGAAGACAGCCATGCTGCATGTGACTTGCCATGTGGCACCAACCCCAGCCCCCTACGCCTCACTCCGATGTCATTCCCAGTCAGAGAGGCGCTTACAGCTCCCTTGCTCATTTCCACCAGGTTGGTTAGGTAACCTGGGGTGGGAGGCAGAGACAGCATGTCTTCTTTTCTGCAATTACAAGAGGAGTGATGCTTGTTCTACTGGGCTTCAGTGTTCTCTGCTAGCACCTAGGGAGCTGGAAAAGGGGAGGTGAAGGTGGGAGGTACTCTTATTGTGTGATCATTCTGGACCCCAAGGCAGTGTTTTTTTGAAAGCAAGAATTGACAATGTCATCTTGGCTGGCATCCAGCTTGGAAAATCACATGCTGCAAAGATAAACCAGCCCTGGCTGCTGCATCTCCAGATGGAGACAAGTTCCTGTGTTGCTGTATGGTAACATGAGTATTGGGGTGCAAATTGCAACTCAGCAGCAGATGAAAGTCAAGACTTCTCATTTTTGGGGGAAGCCTGGCAAGACAAATTTGCAAGAAGCATTGGGATCTTTGGATAGAATTGCTATAGATGAACAAAGTATTCCTGCCTAACAAGGGAGAGCTGAAATTATAGTCAGAAGAGCTCAGCTGTTTCTCCTATTCTCCCTTCACTTTCTTAGTACAGTATTCATAGGGTACTGAGCAGTCCTCTGGTGATGTCTCTTGTCTGTAACTCAGCCCTTGTCATTTGTCTGGCTCAGAAGGACAGGCTTGTCTGTGTACCAAGAACACAAACAGAATAGGACTAAAGACTCCCTGACCTACATTCCTGTTCAAAGATGTCCACTACAGTTCAAACTAAGTTCTATACTTTTCAGGCATGTGTATTATTCAAGTTTTCCTCATTTTAATGTGAGAACTCCTGTGCTCTGCAGCTTATCCCTCTTTTGTCCTGCAAATTATCTTTCTATCCTTTCTTCCCAACTGTTTACCATTAGCCCTCATTTCTACACTGCCTTTCCCATCTTCTTTCTTTGCATTCTTTGACTGTTTTGATAACTTCCGTGGTATTTTTCATTCTGACACTGATGGGTTTTGTTTCATATTGTTGTCATTTCCCAGATATATTCAAAGACCGTGTTCAAAGAGTTTAAGGCTAGGTTCTCTATCTCACCTCCTTAACATCTCACACCATCATTTCCATTTACTTACTGAACACCTTGCTCTTGGCAAAAGCATCTTTTCTAGGAAGGCATCCAAATGTTGATTTGAAAACATCAAGCAATGAAAAATTCACCAATTTGAAGTTATGACAAAGTTCAATTACACTCACTGATTACAAAAAAAGCATACCTTACTTATGATTTTTGTCTGGCTTCCTTTCACAGGTGTTAGTTCTTGGTGTCACTTTCCTTGATAAGCTAGAGAAATTTTGTTGTTCACATCATCTAAGTTATGACACTCTTAAGCACTCTTCATCTTCTGCAAGCCTGCTCCATCTGACTCTTATTCTCCTTTATGGCTTGCTTAGTGATTCTCCATCCCTAATGCCTTTTTTTCTGATGTCTTAGTATGACCACAAGCCCTCACTTGCTGTCCTCCATCACCCAGATTCCCTGGTGAAGTGTGGTTTATGTACAAAAGAACCTACAGTGGCCTTTCAGCCTAGTGTTCAGGGGCTGTGAATCCTTTCTGTAGGCCAGATACCAGATACCTCAGACCCCCTTTAGGCAGAAGCCTGCTTATTTTACCAAAAGGCTACAAAGGTCCACAGTGTTCCTTGCATATCCCACCCAACTCTGAGACCTGATGTGCAAGCAGAAAGAGAGGAAAAGAGCAGAAAATCTGCAGAGGTCACATATGAATGCTATTAAATAGCCTTTGGGCTTCTATGTTATTTATTTTTTAAGCTAGATGAGGAGTGCAAAAAGGGATGGCAGTACTTTGTTTCTCAATTTGTGTCTATTATCTATTGAAATTTGACATAATGTCTCCACAGTTCTCCTTAATATTCTACAGTATATAGAATGTGACTAGCTCTACCATCTAATGTGACAGCTTAGGAAGATTAAAAAGAAAAGCTAAACTAGCAGTAGTTGGAGATGAGGAAAAGTAGCACATTTATGAATAATTTCAGCTGAATTCTAACAACATTGCATTCCCTGGACAGGACATATTTATTATCTTATTCACCATGACTACTGCAACATTAGTGATTTGTTACTGAATCAATTATTAATTCATATGAGTGAGTAAGGCTCTGTCACTTAACTCTTCAACTGGCCATGCCCATTATATAGTGATTGCAATTTTTAACTGTTTTCTCTCCCCTTCAATCATCCTTCTTGTCTTTACCCTCCCTGCACATCCATAGTGAAGTAAAACGATGCTTTCCATTTCAGAAATAAATATGACAAAAGTGACTTCTCTTTTTAGTTGTGAGTCTCTCCCCTACAAAACTCCTTTTTTGAGACACCAACTTTGCACCCAAATGGACCAAGAGGCAGTCTTGGAAACTTGTTTGGTAAGACCTGATCTGTGAAAAGAAACTCATTAAAAAGATCAGTCAGATTAAGACATCTTCCCTCAAAAGCTTCTTAGGTTCCCACCACTGAAGTTGCAGGAATAGAACTTTTTGGTCACTAGGATATAAAACATGGTACCACAAAACATGCAGATGACAGTTTCTGTTCTCCAGCGGTAACATATGGGAACAGACAAGCTCATGGACTCAATCATAGCCACAAATCAAAGAAGAAGCAAAGATATGAGTAATACCCACACCATCCAATCTCATGCTTGTAGCCAATACACCTCTGTCTGTGAACTAATTAGAGAACCGAGCAACAAATTGAAGAGCTTGATTGTAAACAAGGCTCTATCACTGATTTACTGCCATGGGCAGTGATGGTCATGTCTGAATTTTATCACCCCACTGCTTTTAAAACAAAACAAAACAAAACCTGAGAAAGAAAGGAAACGTACTAAAATGTGCACAAGATCCATTATAAGCTATTGAAATGACAGTTATTACTTATTTCTTGTCATGTGCAAAATACAGCCTACCTATCTATGGTTGTGAGGTAGAAGGTAAAAACAATCATTTTAACAATAATTACTTTCAATGAAATATATTGTGATTAATCTCTAAACTGTGCTTAAATCCTATGTGTACGCTGTCAGAAGAGTACAAGTGACATAGCTCCAGGCCAGGAGTAGTTGTTTTCTGAATTTCTCCTATAGTCCACTGGCACAAGCTGTAAACAGTTCAGCTTTGCCTGATGCAGAGTAGGCTGCACCCCTAGCTGCATTTCTGGTCTTACAGATCAGATCATGTCAGCTCAGAGTGGTAATCAGACAGTCCTTAGTGTTGACCAAAACAATGGTTGTAATACATGAGCGATGCAAATGTAACCACCTGTCCATTATAACAAGTAGCAATGACCTAAGGAAAGGAAAAGGTTGCAGCATACCAGAATGTTGTTTTTGGTTCTCCCAGAAGGCTTGAGTCTGTCCATGCTCATCAATCAACAGCACTAACTGCAGGTAGTGCTGTAGATGATGTGCAAGTCACTGGGCACCCTGAGCCCCATACCAACATGCGTGCTGAAACTTGCTAGTCTTATTTGATAGGAAAGTGATTTTGCCCCCCAAACTTTTGTAAAAGATGAAGGGTTTAATTTCTTTTCCTTTCTCTGCCCTTCACAGTGTCCCCAGAAAAGTTTCAGCGGGACTGAGTAAGTTTCATGACAAGGAAAAATGACCTAGTGTAAAGCCTAAGCCAAGATCTCTCAAAAGGACTTGGGTATCTTTACTAGAACTTGCTTTTCAGAAGGTAAAAAAATTGTAGTTTCCATATCACACCTTTGAAGCACATCAACATAAAGCCATCCTCCAGCAGTGATGGCTGAAAATGGAGTGTGTTCCAAGATCTATCACAGGACTCAGACTTTCATTAGTAAGTTCCTGACATTCTTAGGATTAGCAGAATTGCCTGGTAACATAGATCAGTATAAAGCCAGAAAGATAACACTGAAATCAACATAGATCTTCTGGCTTTATTGCTACCACAAATGAAGCTTTCAGGACACATGACTGAAGTCTTTACTACCAAATAGCACTTCTCTCACAGTATGGTGTACATCAAGGGTCAATATGAAACCTTATCGGCCAGGTTTGCAAGGATAATACTTAAATGAAAAAATTCCTCAAATTATGCTTTGTATTTTTTTTTATGAGAGACCAGAGAAACAACATTTTTAGAAAGGTGATTCTACATCATGCTTACCCACAGTACCTGATGGTGTCATGTTGCTCCTTTCAGTGCAGTCACCAGATATAAAAGTTTCTACTCACATGAAAGGACTCAAAGCATCTAACTTATGACCAAAACCTCTCTTTCCCAACCTCCTTCCAACTTCACTGCCTAAGCTGGGAGCACCACAGGAACTAATGTAAATAGCCTAAATGATGACAGGTCAATTAGAGGATTGAAATCATGTCCAATTGCATAATCTGAAGCATTATAAGTAACACACAAATGATTTGTCTACACGTGCAAGAGTAAATATTTGATTTTTATCTTGACATTGTCCTTCCAAGGAAAGTCAGAGAGGGGAACAGATAGAAATTATAAAGAGGATACTAAGGTAGTGAAAAGCAAACAGTTTATGGTTAGCAGTTAGATAGCATAGGGAGGATGCCATCAAACAACTGCAGTTGTTAGAGAAAGGGACTAGTAACGACAATATAACTCGTTTTGCCTGCTAAGAGGGTTTAAAAAGGGCTTGATTAATTACTCTGAATGGCGTCAATCTTCTCATGTAGTCACAACCAATGACTTCTGCCCCTCACATCCTGCAGTCACACAGAGTGGTACACATATTAACATTCATATGCAAACACCGATACACATTGCACTGTCTGCCTTGCTCAGAGAAAAAACCAAACACATTTGCTACAGTCACATGAGGAAGTCAATGGTAAAAGAAATAATGCTCAACCCTTTACAGTCCTATACCAGACAAAACAGATCAAGATCTGGTCTCTTATTTTGTCAATTTTTTGTCAAAGTTTTGTCTTATACTTGGTCTCCCCACACCGGACTCAATACTCCCCACTACTCAATTTCTTTCTCATTTTGACAAGGAAAAGGAGATATAAGTCTTCAAAGTCGTTTGCAAGAGTTTTATTCCACACTTCAGAAACTGAAATTCACCTCTCAGTTTTCCACAATTCTCATTATAATTAAAGTGGCTGTGAAAGACAGGCAAGGTCTCTGCATCAGCTGAGCTGGCTTGACGTGGACCTGAAAACAAAGCTACTCATGGAAAATATTTGTTTATAAAAGCCTAAAAGGACAAAAATGGGGAAAAAAAACCCTTTATCATATAAGCCTGCCCATAAATCTCGGTAAGACTGCAAAGTTGCAGCTTGCTTAGTATATTTTATAGACAGAGATCTTGCTGAGTTGGCTGACACTAGCTAGGAGGCGGGGAAGGCAGGGGAGTTAAGATTTGGGGTGCGTAAACATTCCCATCCATCAAGCGATTTGATTTGCAACTAAAGGTGTGAAAGCCACATCAGATTAACGTTGCCAGGGCAGGAATGATGTGAAAATCACCTGTCTTTAATGCAAGTGACAGCAGGGGCAGAGAATTCACACGTGGGTCCAGGGCAGTTGTGGCCCCTCTGTTCATTCAGGCCAAGGTGTAGGAAAACAGATTCCCATGCAGATCCATGTCATTTCTACTACCGGAGAATCTCCTTAGCTCTTTGCACTTGGTGAGAAGCAGGGTGAGGAGGGCAAAGGACAGGGTCCGACAAGCAACACTGAAATTTTCCTCAGCCTCAGATCTCTTTCGTACAGAGTAAGATGCTCTAATTGTGCTGAACTATGTGAAAAATACCTGTGGAGATTTTTGTCCTCCGGAATCTCTCATCTAAGGAAAGAGCTGAGATCGAGCAATTTAATTCACTTAGGACCTTTGTGTCTTAATCCATGGAGCAAGGTTTTCAATCAGCTGTGGGGGGACAGGGGAAGGCAGTTCTATGTGAGCTCCCTAGGGTGCAGGTGTGTGGGTGGAGGGCAGAGAGGGAGGAGAGGAGCTGAGCTGTGATCAGTCATGAAACTGCTGCCCAGCCTGAGAGGAGTCGACCGGTCATTACTGCATGCCAGCCTACAGAAATACAAAGCAGCTTTTAGTTTGTAGGTCATTTCGGGATAATAATGATAATTGAAAAGAACCCTAAAACACACTCACACACCAAATAATGAGGGGAAGTAGAGTCTGCAGGAGAAAAGGGAATAGGTCCAGCTCCTTAGAGAAGCAGGTAGAGGATGCACAGGAAATAAATTAGTTTTACAAAAAACACATACAAGGTAAATCTATGGAAAGAAGGAGGCTAGGAAAACAAAACAAAACAAAAGAACAATTAAAAAACCACAAACCAAACAACAAAACCCAAACCAAAACAACAACAGAAACCCCCAACAAACAACAACAACAAAAAATAAACAGAAGAGGGATAGGACAAGTTTGGATTGAGAAAGCAAAGAGAAAGAAAACTGTTTGAAGAACAGCTCAGGTTGTGTGACACGGGCAGTACCTCAGCATATCTAAGAGCCAACTGCTTTCCATCCTCAGTCCCTTCACACTTATGTAGCCTGCCAGGGCAGGCACCAGGTTGGAACCTGGTACTGAAATAGGGAGAAGTCCACTAGAATGTGGGGATGTGAAATGACCTCCAGTTTAATGCAGAATAGGATGTGCTTCACCCCTCTCCTCACCCACATCCTGACTCTCAGTGTCATTGTTTCCCCTTGTTGCTTACAGATTGGTTCTGCAAAATAAGGACCAGACACCAAGATTTGCACAGTACTTGGAAAGAGGAAACTGAGGAAACAGAACAAAACTTTTTTTTGTATGTGTGACACCTACATATATACCCATCCATCCATCCAATACATACAAACCTGTTTCCCTCCACCCCTGTCTTTATAAAGGGTTTGCTTCTACTTTAAGGACACAGTTCAGGAAAGGCAGCTGTTGAATCATATTTCTCCATAGAGCACACAGCTCTGAAACAAAATTTTATCATGAAAATCCCTGTGGGCTGAGGCTGGGAAGGAAAAACAGACTCCTGACCTGCTGTTGTTAAAAATGGCTTTTTGCAGATGAATGGTAATGTGAATCGCTATCTTATAGAGTGTAAAAAAAATAACACTGGGAACTCAAATTGCATGTACTTTTTGCACCTTGAAAAACAAAACAAAAAACCCAGCACAGCCTGTAATCACTATCAGAAACTAGTATTGGCACAGGTCTGTGGTGTGTTAAGAGTCACGTGTCTGCTCCCCAGACAGAAATACCATGGTTAGTAGTTGTGTATTGTTGCTCAGACCCAGATCAATCTCTACCACACTGCACATGTGCAGTGAGGTGGTCAGGTGCACAGCGTGGTGGTCAAAGAGAATTTGAAAAAGACAGGGAAGGAACTAGGCCTGATTCCTCCTGAGCTCTGAGTGCCTTAACTCAGCCAACAGAGACGCAAGAGCCACAAGCCTTAAAAGGTCCAAGAGGGTTGCTGCAATGGTTTTGAAGCAGACAACCTCATGGGTCAAACAAGTGTCATCAAGACATGGCAGCAGTTGGGCAGTATCTCTGACAATCTCACAGCTCTAGGTGCAGACACCAACACCTTGTAGCACTGCTTTCTCTGCCTCCTACTCCTAGATGTAAAAAACCAATATCTTTCCTCCTTTTCATTAGTCTTCTCTACTAGAAGCTAAGACTTCTGTAATATCTATAGGCAGATCCTTTCACAAGATCCTGAGAGGAACTCGTGTAACTGATGAAATATAAGCAGCACTTTCTATAAAAAGAGAAAGCCATCTTAGTGTTACTATAATCATTAAAAATGAGTTGAATTAAAATATCGTAAAAAAATATGTAAAAAATACCAGGGTGGAAACAGGGCCACTGCTTCTATCAGGTGCACTGTGACTCTGACAGTCTTATCAACTCTTTCTTGACAAGTTGGGGAAGAGAAGTGATTGTTGTTCATGGTTTTCAAAAAGAAATCAAGACCCTAGTGATCCCAGACAGCTACTGAGAGTCTGATCTGAATTTACTGCTGCAGACAGAGAGGGAAGTAAATGGAGCTTTATGAACTCCATCATTTATTGACTCACCAACATTGTTTGCTTTTGGGGAGGCTGGTGATGCTTTTAAAAGCTATTTTTC
Source organism: Ceryle rudis (assembly GCA_033439905.1). NCBI lineage: Eukaryota > Metazoa > Chordata > Aves > Coraciiformes > Cerylidae > Ceryle > Ceryle rudis. Next base: position 9,164 of record JAAGNO010028283.1, on the reverse strand, counting down.
TTCACACTGTAAAGGGAGTTGCATTTCTTAGGCTGGCTGCACTGGCCTGATGTCGACAGTGTCATCACCTCATGTGGATAAACATTCTCCTTCTCCCTTTCACAGATGTTTTGCTTGAAGACTTCTGACATCCCTTATAAAGACATTCCCTGGAAACCCCATGCTTCTTCTGGTCCAGAAGCAGGCTGTTACACATTGAGCAGTAGTAACTGGGAACACCCAGAGCTCTTAGGAGAGAGCAGACAGTGTCTACTGCAGCCTGCCCTGCTGAGCATGATCACAGAGATCTACAGCAGGCATCCACTTAGGTTCTTCCTACCTCAAACACTGGTCTAGCAGAGTGACTCCAGGTTTAAGATCCCTGCATGACTTCAGGCAAACAGTCACATGAGAATCACCTTCCCTAACTGCAGCCAACTAGAAGTTAGGCTCTACTCTAAGGCAGTCATCTAGATGTTTTCAGAAGTTAATAGAGACAGACAGACAGACAGACACCTCAAGAGATATTTTGCCCCACTTCTGGATAGAATGGACTGCACTCCAAGTGTTTCTCCCCATGGACAGTAACACATTCTAGATAACTAACTTAGACTACGTTACATTCCATCTTTTACAAGGTTAGAACTCAAGGAGGTGAATCCTGCACCCCTAGTTTCTGTGCCTTACTTTCCCACTCAGAGAGCTCTTACTCCTACACTCTTGGTTCAGTTCAGTTAATATAGTGAAACTACAGCATTGAAATTGACATCCTTAGAGATTAGGAAGTAAAGGTTGGTAGGCTTCTATGGCAGACACAAGAAATTACAGCTAGACCTAAAGGAAAGAATATGATGAAAACAGTTCCAAGTACCTTGTAAAGCTACCTATGGACAAATAGAATTAATGTGAAGAACGACTTAATATAGAGTCTTTGGCCACCACACCCAGTTCTGTCCTCAAACTCCGCAAGTTCATGAGTCCGAAAGACAATGAGACAGATCTTGGTCTTGTCTTTGTTGCTAATATAAGCTCATGTGAACAAGGGTCACTGAACTATCCACACTCAAGCTTCTAGGCCCAAAGCCTCTCCTAATTTCCACTGGGCCACTAAACACTCTCAAAGACCATGATTCTGACCATGCAGCACAACTTGGACTCCCCATGTCCCCAGTACAATGCCAAAAGAATTGGTCTTTGCATGATGGCCTCAAGGTACACACAAATAGCTCTGTAACATTTGAACTTACAAGTTCTGATTTCTGGTAGCTTAGTATTTAATCATTGGATTTCTTGATGTTTATAAAAGACAAAGCAGCAACCAAAGCTCTGGGAGCTAGACAATGTAAAAAGTTGCTTTTCTACACGTCTGAAACAACAAGGTCAAGCTGGAGCTTGTTTTTTCTGCAGGAAGCTAACCGATGATCGTTTTCTCATACCAAGATGAAATGCGTAGGAACTAAACAACTTCTAAATCAATAAAGCAAGTGCTGTCAAATTCATTTCAAACCCTGCAACAAGTTCAAAAGCTATTGCATGGTCAGGAGGTGGGAAGTGATGGAAAGAGAGAAGAGACAAAGAGAGAGAGAAGGAGTGGTGGAAAATGAGATCTTTATTAAGGAGCATTTCTGTACAACAGCTAAGTTTACCCCAGAAAAAGCCAGAGCTGGAAGAATCACTGGAAGATTAAAACCTCAGAAAGAAGAGGAAATATGTTTTCAAAGCCCCCAGGCAAGCCCTGTTCCCACCATGTACACCATGTCTCTGAGGAAGGTGTAGGAGCAATCTTGACAGCTCAGTGCTGAGGGACATGTCTCCTGCTCAGCTCTTCACATCCACTCCCACTTAAGCTGCCACAGAATAACCTTGTGCTCCCCGCTGTGCCACTGTGCAAGGGCTGGCAGGGGAAGGGGCTCGGGGATAATGAATGAAGCTCTATATTAGCCACAGAAGCACAGGACAGTCAAATGAAAGGGTAAAAGTATGGTCATGAAAGACAAGCAGTCACTGTGACTGTGTGCTGGAGGTAATTACTGCTATATAAATAAACCAGAGGAAAAAAAAATCTTTTAAAAATCTAATTACCATGCAGCACTGTGGGTTTCAACCTTGGTCAAGTACAGGCAGACCTGATTTACGCTCCATCGTAAAATCCTAAGCACGAGGCTGGTCGGTCTCTCTCTTTACAGTATGAGTCAGGGAATCAGCACAGGATGCTTCTCAGAGAGAAGCTGCCTGATAGATAGATATGCCCGTGTCTGGGTGGGTCAGTATCTCCAACAAGCCCAGGACTACACAAGTACACCACCTGCACATTTATTTATCACAGTTTTCCCTCTGGAAGAAATGACAACATCTGGTTGTTTGTTTTTGTGGGTTTATTTATTATTTTATTTTTAAAAAGAAAAGAAAAATAAGAAAAAAAGAAAAAACAGATGCTCCCTAACCTCTATTTCACTTGACCTTTAGTAATTCTCATGATTAGTATTTCTTATGACCCTTAGTAAAGATATTTTCCTTCTCCTACTGAAGCAAGAGTTTTATGCTCTGTTTTTCTGAAAACCTCGGTGTGAATGCTCTATCCATAATCCGAAGACAAATAATTATCCAAACTTAGATCATTATTTTTCTGTGCCTTTGCTTGTTGCACAACAAATTTCATTCAAGAACAGCAAATGAGTAAAATGCAGCGGCTAACTCTAAGTATATCATCATCTTGAACTTGCAGAATTGAGGCATATTGAACAGCAGAGCAAAGTAAATCCTAAAGCACATCTGATTCTCCTCATGTGGAACTGAGTGCTACACTGCAGCTTCTTAACTGCAGGAACACTTCTGACAGCAATCAAGTTCAGACTGGATTTGCAGCTCCGCGTTCAAAGCTGTTGATACAAGTGGACAGGAAGCAGATTACTCATCATGAGCAAACAGGAGATGTTTTTTCCCCATCCGAAATTGAGAGAGAGAAATCAGAATCTATTAAGTCAATAATTTTTATGTCAGTAGACATGCACACACACACATACCTATACCGACAAATATGTTAGGTCAGTGAAATCTTTCACATAAATTTCAAAATGTAAAATTGTGTTAAAGCCATTCAACTTTACTCAACAGATTTCAAATCTCAATGTTGCTTAAAACCTGAAAGCTAAGTGTTTTGCTTAAAACCATATCAACACAATGCACTTCAATAATTTCTAAATATAAACATAGATCTGAAAAGTGGTGGGAAAAAAAATAGCTCATTGTGTCATGTAATTGTTTCCAGAACTTTTGAAAAACAAACAGTGAAAACAGAATAAATATTAAACAGTAACAAAAGTTAGGGAAGAAATACCACCAGAGTTCAAAAATAAGATTATTTCCCTATCAGCTTTAATGAGATTTATTACCCAGCATCTGTCATCCTACCTTTAAAAAGTCAAAGCCCACTTTTAATAATTGCCTCTTGCTTTTATACAGTATCTGGAATACAAAGAGTTTCCTTGATTAAACCTCAAAGCAGGTAAGCACTGTGATTCAGAGGAAGGAGAATTCAGAGGTAAACCAAATTGCTCGTAGTTTCAGAGAAATGAGGGCTAGAGCAAAGCAGGAGAGGTCCAAGCTTGCATCCTGTATAACAAACCACTTTGCAGCTGAAGTCTCAGCTACTCTTCCCCACCCTTAAAGCATTATTCCCCACTATTACTGTGCATTTTGAAACCTTGATGTCAGTGAAACCTCTGTATCTGGAGTAGTTACACACAAACATAAATAGCCTCATCAGAAGAGACCCTGTCTGTTTATAAACAGAGTAAACCAGATGGGTGCTTCTGTTCACTGGGCCTGTTGTGCATAATGCCATCAGAAAAAAAACCTAATCTGTGCAAACAGGTTGCAAACAACTTTAGACATGAAGGGTTGTCACCTACAGAGGAAAAAATTCTTGATAAGCCCAGGTGAATTAATACACATCTTTACCAAGGTTGTGACATGGTTAGCAGCACAAGGAAGGGAGAGGAGCACATAACTGATAAGCCCACTTGGTCTCACGTTAAAGACGTTACAGAAGAGTGTGTGGTGAAGGGAAATAACTCACCCCATCTTGTACCCACTTCTGACAATCATCTTAATTTGCTTGGTTTTAAATTAAGATCTCACACCATTTTGGTGAATTTTATATTGGACAAAGCAAGTGAAAACATTTGACCTGAAATTTTACTAGCTGTGAAAACCTCAGTTGTAGCAGATAACATTCCTGTAGCAGCAATCCTTGAAGTGTATTTATCAAAACCGTGACCCATGCCTCTAAATTTTATCCTATCTTCCTGCAACCTTTTCAATCAGGGAAAATGAGAGAGTTCAAACTGTCTACAGAGATACACTTATATTCTATTTAAAAGTAAAAAGAAGGTGACAAGTATTAAAATGTTTCTGCACAAATAAAAAGATAGAGAAAGCTCTAAAAGCAACTGGAGTAGCTCTTGGGAACAGCCCTTGTCTCTTGAATAAATACCTTGCAGTTTACAGCTTTCAATAAAAAAAAAGTTATTTTCTTTCCTCCATCTTTCTTCAAGCTACACACAAGCTTTTTGTCATAAAACAAGAAGAAATTTGATAAGCCCAGGAATGGGCTGCCCATGTGTGTCTGAATACGTGCATTTTTAGACTCAGTGTAATCAAAATGCATGTACAGCAAGTACCAAACACCAAGACCGTCCCTGCTCTAAACAGTTTGGTACATGCCCGAAATTCAAGGAACATATGAATTGCACATCTTGGAGCTTCACAGATCAAAGATCCTAGTGTAAGGCAGAACTGCAGGGACATAAGAGAAACTCAGATCTTTCTCATCAAACTGAAGTATCTACTTTCTCTTCCTCTGTTGTCTACTCTCACTTTCTTCTTTCTTCTCTATTTGTCTGTGGCCTTCACATTCATAGGTATCTCTAGTATTTGCAGCATTCACAGTTTTACTGAACACTTCCCAGACAATCCTTCTTACTTGCCTATAGGGATCTAATTTTGTAAAACAAAATTGCATGTTAACACTGCAGAAAAATATGCATGTTAACACTGCAGAAAGTATTATTATTGCTTTAAAGTACCCCAAAACCTACAGAAGCTGATTTTAATGAAGATAGGCAATTGTCAGCTCAGAATAGAAGAGCCCAATGGTTACATACAACTAACACACTTTCTTATCAGGATGATCTCCCTCTATAGACTAGCCAATGAACAGTTTTGCTTATTCCTGTCTGATTCAGCTGACTTCAGGCAATCTTTCCCTGACTTGTCATAGTGTAAGAATCATTAAGTAAAGAAAGTGCAGGGTGGAATTTGGAAAAGCACATGGGAGATTTTGATTTGTTCAAAATAGGATGTGCTACACTTTGAAATGGTACTTTAGGTTCCTGAAAAGCCCAATTGACACAGTCAAAGAGCAAATGTTTTAAGTGCTTAGCTCCTACTTCACTAAAGTAAGTGACAAGATGTTGAAGTTTTGCAGGCAGAATATCCATGTGAACAAAAAGAGTTGCTCAGTAAGAGACAATCTCTAAAAAGAGATGTACCAGGACAATAGGGTAAATAAGACTGTGTGTTTAATATCCAAGCTACTACTGTTATTATGTTATATCATATAACTTATCCAGTGATACACTTTTCCCATCCTGGAAATGGGGCTAATATGTTTATATTTGGTTTAATCTCACAGTTACTATGTGGAGGCAAAACACTAGAATTTGCTGAGAACTGTGGCTGAATTTATGAAAAAAAAACCAAAACCAAAACCCAACCTTTATTGTAATTCTTAAATATCCTTAAATGCATTGCCCTCTTGAAAAAAAGACTAGCATTGCTGTTTCTTTCATGACCACTATATATTGCTGTTTCTTTCACCACCACTATATATTTTTAAAGTAAAATTTAATTTTATATAGTACTTCCTGCATGTGCCTCCAATATTGCACAAAATTAATAATAGAAGTTCTGATTTGCAAAACAGATTAATAAATTCTAAATAAAGGCATAATTAAAAATGTAAGAGGAAAGAATTAGGCAATAAGAATTGTACTTCAAGAGTAGGAGAAAAAGTGAGGCCAAATGTCAGATGGAAACCTGACCATGGAGCCACAAAGCAAAACTCAAATTTATCAAACGATTACAATGAAGATATTTATTCCAGCCTTTTTAGCCTGCAACAAGGGGCAGGACAAAATGTGCACTGTTAGGTCTGTCATCTTTCCCTAACAAAGGATATGAGGAATAGCTGGGAACTGGTTTACTTCTACAGTAACAGAGGAAGACACCAAACTACATAGCTAACTTCATGAGAGAACTATACTTACATGGTTACAGTAGAGTCTTGGGAGGCTAAAACCTTCATCACTCCACAATACAGTATAAAAGAACCTTGTTCTGTGAAACAGTAGAGTTCAGCTAAGTAACACAGGTTTTAAATCTGCCCCTAAGTTTCTGTCACCACTTTCCAGCAAAGGACCTCCAATCCTAGTAATGGCATCCTAGTGTTGTATCAGCAACGCACCCAGTTCATCAGGAGAGATTTACAGTTATGTCAGACTAAAGGAGGCTGGTGAGGGCAGCCACACCACAGAATATTTATTGTGCATCACTTAGGAGATGCAGAATATTGCTTGGACACTTTAATAGATGCATCAGTGTTAACTGATTTGCTCTGAGGCACCATATGCTAATCAAATGGAGTGCGATGCATAATGTCGCATTAATGTTGTAATAAAGGAAATCTCGATGTGTTCCATAATGTCTTTATGATTACCTCTAATTTTAGATAGCTAGTGAAGGAATGTGTGTTCAATACCTGGATCTGCTGTCTAATTACCTAGGATATAACAAGAACCAAATGTACGATAAAAGGCCAGGGTTTTTATTGGAGATCACTAGTGACAACATAAACCATAAATAAGTCTTACAATCTGTACAAGCCTGAAACACCACAGCCTGATCGGCATGTGAGATTGTTTTAGGCATATTTTGATTTCTTTTCATCTTTAGTCACCAACCTGGAAAGAAGAAATATGTAGTCACAAAGGAATATAGCTTCAAAGCTGCTCCCAGGAGGATTAAATACACAGGTCCAACAGATGTTTTACATTTACTTCTACAAATAAACATACCCACAGTTCTGTCATTCAATTCAAGCCACCCCTTATGCTTATGACAGCCTTTCAGGTAAAGTCACCTTAAGCCTGCTCATCTTTTTCATAAATGCTCTTACTACTTCCCTTCTTAACACACACACATACACAGATATACATCTACTACTTTGAACTAGCTTCTGAGAGTTTAAAGCAATACACAGATTAATCTCTTATTAACAACATTTGAGTTTCACATTATTTGTTTTATGTAATTTGCCTAATCCTCAAGTGCACTTTGCATATGAAAATGGAAACTATTCCTCTTTTATGACAGGGGAAACTGAGGCACAAAGTTGCTATAACCTGATTTGTGTGATAACACTTTGTAGGTGGAATTAAGTGCCAGGTCTCACAACTTCTACATCAACATCTGAGCAAAAAAATTCTTGGGGTGGAGCTCCTCACATCAAATAGAATGTGCTAGAAGGAAATGTCAGTTTTGTTCTGTCAGGTAAGTGCAGGATTAGGAGTCTTGTACAAAAGAGGAAATTATTTGAAGTGTTGTCCCTGTGACCAAGAATCTCACTCAAAACCTGGTACATTTTCACATATGAACAAATTACCCTGTTAGCCTTCTTTTGTAGAAAAAGCTTTTAAACCTGGACCCCAGAGTAAAGGTTTTGCAGCTTAAGTCATGAAAATGAAAACAAAACAATTGAAAATGTATGCAGAAGCCTGCCCAGTCAGACTGGTTTGATGGTAATGTTTCACACAGACAGGCTCCAAGGTGGCTTCTCCCCAAATACATTCAACAGATGTACATGAACAGGGTTATTTCAGACTGGTGTTGATGAAACTAAGATCATTATGGCTGAAACAGAGAAAGGATAGGAAAGAGTGAATTCTGGATCTATGAGGCAACTACAATCTGCTACACTAGCATGAATCAGAGAAAAGACTCTGCAGGTCACTATAGTCATGCCAGGGTAGAAGTAGTATAAACTAGATGAAAACCAGGCCCAGGAATTAGAGCAGCAATACTGCCTGGGCCCTAAGAGACATCCAGAAACCCTTTGATAGAGTAAAATCCTGATACGCTGCAAGAAACAACCTGCAAGTGAGTTCCCTATCGGCATCATTAATGCATTCCCCAAAGCAGAAATCATAAAGCTCTTTCCAGAGGAGTAAAGCTGTAGAAAAGGCTCCCTGTTTAATGACACCAGTGAATGTTTTGCCTGATATGGAGACAAAGAAACTGGCTCCTGCTGACTTGGTAACAACACAGGATGGGGCTGGCCTGAAAGTCGTGGTCAGAGCAGGTACAAGGCATAGTGAGAAGGGGAAAGGAAGGGGTCATTCAAGTAGTGGTGCAACTAGACAGCAGTTTTACAATTTATGATCTTTTCTAGCCCTTTGGCTTTCTGGAACATGGGACTCACTTTCATTATAATCTGTTCTTCTGCTTTCTAGATTTATAGAAAATGTGGAAAAGGTTCTCAGGATCAAGCACAACAAAATCAAACAGCCTTGGGGATGGGCTCAGACTCAGACAAGAAAGAGATTAGAATTCTGCACCTAGAAGAGCAGAATTGGCTAAGAGCCAAGTTTTCAACTGTTACAGGATTTTTTGTTTCCAGCCCACCTCAGAAAGTAAAATACTGTTATTAGGTACAGAAGATGTCCTTCTCCTTTCTTTGCTTCTAAGTTCAGGTCTCAAATCAGTGTTGCTCTTTCTAAAGCTAGTAAACAGAGCTGTGAGTAATCCCAAAGTTCAGCTGTTCCAAAAGGAAAGATAAGCATTCAGTCATTCATGGATGCATCTTCATAACCTCTATGGACTAAGACAGTACAAGAACTCTAAAAAACACCCTTGTGCTTAACATCTTTGCTGGCCTGTTTCATGTCATGATAGCTTTCTGCAGCTCTCTTTCTGTATATTGAAACTTACTGTTCCCAGTGGTAGCTGTAAACTGTCCAAACACAGAAGTTAGACAACTCCATAGAGGCACATCTGCCTGACTTTTATGCTACAAAGGCCAACAGTCTGTTTCTCTGTCGTCTTTTTTTTATTATTATTTATTTATT
>JAAGNO010028282.1:328-27201 GCA_033439905.1 Ceryle rudis | reverse complement strand
AAATGTAATTTTCTTAGAAAACAAGAACCAGACTTTATCTGTAGTTTCACTGGTGGAATGAGCTGCAATACAGGCTCAAGGCCTTAGAGTTGCTAAGATATTTATATATATAAAAAAAAGATAGAAAAAGAAAGAACGAATAAAAACCACAAGACAGTGAATAACCGCAGACTGCTTTTGTCATGCAGTAAATGCACGGCTCTTGTTCAGTGAACTGCACGGAGCTAATCCTACTGCGTGGAATAAGCTTTCAGAATGCTACAGCTGTCTACCTGCGGTTCTCCTTTGCTCTTCTTACACAAAGATCTATATCCTCTTCCCAGTCTCACCTTTGTCCCAAACTTCTAAGGCACCCACTGTACCTGGGTTTCCCTCTGTTACTCCCAGGGATTGCCCCTCCTCCTTTTTCAGGTCCCTCCAGTGAATAAACATTGCTGCTTTCAGATCAATCACTATTTCTTGGAACACTCTGTCGCATGTGATCCTTAAAGGAGGTATTGTATTGTTCTGAACTGTTCTAACTAGATTATATCACTCTTGGTAAGAAGATATTGTGACCTTAAAGCTACGTGCACAGACCAGAACTCCTCCATATTCAGTGATGATGCTGTCATTGGAAACAAGAAGAAACAGTATTTTTCTTGCATTTGATACAAGATCCTAATTTTCAGTAATTTCTCCTTTAAATGATCAGGGCGATCACAAATTAGGTCTAGCGTGGAAATTACATAAGACTAGTACCATCATGCAGTTCATTTGTTGCTGAAATTGCACCCTTGCACACGGTTGTGCTTTCATGTAATCTAGGTAGGATGAGCCTGAAGACAGTGGCACAGCACGCACACTGTGTTCAGCAACCCGTCTTATCAGAGACAGTGAGGCAGTCTGCTGCCCTTGCATACACGCGGCGACGGGAGAGTTTTACACCACTTTTACATTAAATTCACACTAATATTACTGAACGATCCGGGCTGGCACTGTATGCCTTGACATCAGCCTTTGATCATAGAAAAGATCCTTCAGTTCACAGAAAGCATGCGAGGGGGAGATCTGTTCAGACCACGGACAAAAAGGGAAAGACACAAAGAAGAAAGTCCCTGGAAAGCTCTATTTGTACATCAGTGCTCCACAACTGAGGTCACGCTGCACGTGGGAACGCAGCTTGGTTCGTGCTGTGCTCAGTAGAACCCAGTTGATAGAACCCATTGCTCATCAAATCTAATCTAAGTTCTAATGGTCAAATGCAGTCTTAGAATGATTCAAGTGTTTCAGATATTTGGGATGAGAACAGCTGCCTCATGCAGAGTGGATTCCTGTGGAAGCCAGGGGAGCGTAGGGATGACTACACCCGCTGATTCTGAGGACACCCAGCAGAAGCTGCACGTTTTTCATGTGTCTAATGGAGTCCTGTGTATTTGCTGTTATTAACAGACTGGGATGCTGTTGTGAAACATTCCACCCGGAACATTCAAATGCCCAACACAACCAGCATCCGACACAAGCAGTGTCATACTGAGAAAGCAAACAGTACAGTCAGCTACAAATGCTGCCTTAGTCCCACTGAAAAAAGGGGAAGAATAAAGCTCCAGCCCTTCTGTTTCTGCATGTCACAGACCTAGAAGCTTTTAGGATTATTTTGATTATTTGGAGTGCCTTCTCCTCTCATAGTAATAGCTTCATCTTTTACTAGGTAAACCAAGAAGGAGGATTAGGGATTCTGTTAGTCTGGGGTTTACGGCTATGAGGGATTTAAACACATGAAAACTATCTGCAGCAGCACCCAGGAAGGAACTATTATACAACCAGAGCAGGAGACAAACTATTAGGGGTGGATTTTTCTGCAAAGCTGTGCCTCCTCCTCACCTCTAACTTCAACCTTTCTACAATGTTTATTTATTACCAAGTTAATAAGATGACCTTTAGAGCACATTCCTGCAGTATCTGCTCACATGTTCACACTTCTCATCTAGCAGAATTCCCTTTTCCTGGGAACTCAAAATTCCAGAGATACAAAAGGGAGATCTGCTGGAAGAACTGAGCAGGCCTCAACATTGCTACTTAGCCCAGAGGCCATATGGTTCTCAGTTGCCTCTGTGTAATTTTAGGTGGCAATATATCACAATGTCAGGTGATATCTCAATGACATTTCATCTCAGTGCTTCCCCCACCGTTCACGTCAGGGACAGGAACCATTTTTCACCGAAGGTGTATACTGTATAAATAGCAAGATGTATATGCATCTGAGTATAGAGATGTTAAACTGTGCTGGGGAACTGGCTTGACAGTACAGCACAAATGTTTTCTGGAAATGGTTCTGGCCTTTTAGCATTCTCCTAACAACTTTGAGGCTAATCCCAAACAGCCTCTGGAGAAGCAAATGAAGGCAACTACAACGGCAATGCTGTCCCCTCCAAAGGCACCCCATTTTTATGGAGAAAACTTCAGGGATGTCCACTCTTTTAGTTCTTGTGCAGATTTCTTGGAGGACTGGGTGGTTAAGCTCTCAACTAGCAGTAACCTCAATATACCCAAATGCCTAATTTATCTCTATTTTAAATCCTACTTTCTATCTTCATGAAATTCCTGAAACATTTTACACTATGTATATAACATCCACCTAACTTTCTATCTTTGAAGTTCTGCCAGATGACTGGATAGAAATTTCTGACTACTTAAAGTAAGAATCTGTTTCACGCTTTTCCCATATTTGATGACACTTCTTACACATCATGTATTTGAAAAAGCACATCTATATAATATCACATTTCTCTGGACAGTGCACTGACCTGTGTAAAACAACCTACCAGAGAGTAATCTTCTTTCAAAACCTGCCAATTTTCTGGTGCCTTCAAGGCAAAAGATGTAGGCATCCCCATTCTCCAAGTAGCAAGAGGAAATTATCTTTATAGATTTATTGAGGGCATAAATACACCTTTGCTAACCAATCACTTCCATTCATTCCAATGGCAACATGTTGCTCCTCCAGCTATTAATAAACCCCCCTGTGCCCCATACCAGGAAAAAAATGCTGACCATGCTAGAATAAGTGAGCCAATACATTGTTCAAGCATGTAAATACATTAAGTGACAACATAATTAATCCTTAGTACATAATCAATGAGGAACACTAAGGTCTTGTGAAAAATTGAAGACATCAGAATAAGACTGAATTTTCTCTGAGCTAAAATGTGGAGTCACTAGTCAATGAATCCTCCCTCAGGAGACTGTTACAAATACAAAGAACCAGCTCAAGGACAGCAAGAGTTGTAAATTGAAAGCTATAAAAAAATAATAATATAACGATTGTGCCAGCATGTTTATAATTTATAGGTTGGAGTTACAGGTGAAAAATAGGGGTTAGCAGCCTGTTATAATCTGAACTTGAGTCAGTAAAGCACTGCAGAACCACTAAATCACCGCTTCTCTCATTGCATGGACTTAAAAAACAGAATAAAACTATCGGACAAAGCCTCTTTTTTTAAGGTTTGGAGCTGGATACCAATCTGTTCAAAGTTAGAGCGCTACTAGGGAGTACAGCAAAGGGAAGCTCTTAATTTTTGTTACGGTCTTTTTTTTTCCTTCCATTGGGCACTTGCCGTAAAAGTACAAAAAGCGCAGGGGTCTTTTTCTCATAATTGAGGCAGGCAAGAAAATAAGACTTCCATTCCACATTAAATATTGGCTTTCTCAAATTTAAATCCATTTTGATAATCTAATTCAAGGCCCTGAAAAAAGTTTGAGTATGCATTTTAACAGACTGAAAATGAAGCCTTTAATCCTATGCAGTGCTGAGTAACTCTGAGTTTCAAATTCCCTTCTCCCGGTGGGTGTTGAGGTCAATGCTTTCCGCAGAGCAAACTGGAGTCTGGCAAGACTCTGTCCTTTGCAAACAGGGGAGGCTGCCCCGGTGCACTCTGCTGGGACCGAGCAGCTGTTCCAGAAGGGTTTTTATCAAGGTTTCAGGCTGCTTCTCAGAAGTGACTCCCCTCTAGAGAAAAGTGAATTAAATGGAGCAACTCTGCGTGCATTTGCTAATAACCGCGGAGACCAGTACACCAGCTCGGACTTTTTTTTCTTCCAGTCATTCATCTTTCCAAGTTTCCCATGCCTCCCAGAAACAGAGCACTCATTATTGGCAAGCAGTCTCGTTACATCCTTTAGGATACATAGGAAGGTAGTGGAGCATGGTGTGTAAAAAATGGACCTATACCTATTCTGACTTTCCCTTAAAGACAAAGTATAGCTATCAATACTTAATACTTAAAAAAAAAATCTTACAAGCAACTTTCAAGATACTGCTTGTTCATCTGACACAATCACCATTTCAGCTGCAACTCACCTTCCCTTGCAATTGATCTATCGTATCCCTCAGTCATCACGATCTGAATTTAACCTCAGCTTTGAAATACCAGTAGGCACTCTGTACTCTTGGCCCATGAAAGGACACGAAAAACTTTTCTGAAAGAATTACTTTTCCATATGGTCTATTTTTCATTTAAATCCAACAATTTTCTATGTGCATTTTTTCATTGTTAAATACGCCCACAGAGGATAGTTGCAGCATTAATGGTAACTAAAAATTACTATTTAAAAAAAAAAATAAATCTGGAAACTCAAGTAGATCAATGTCATGGTTTAACCCCAGGCAGCAAATAAGCATCTTGCAGCCATTTGCTCACAGATGTCCTGGCCGTGCCTTCACTGGCAGAGCACGGGACACTGAAAGAACCTTGACTTAGGGTAAGTGCCAGCTAAAAACAACTAAACCAGCGGGGTGTTATCAACAGGATTCCCAGACTAACTCCAAAACACAGCGCTGCACCAGCACTAGGAAGAACATTAACTCTGTCTCAGTCCAAACCAGGACGATGCAGTCAAACTGGTGGCCACTAAGACTGCAGCCAACTTTTTCAAGTGAACAAGTCCTGGGGCATGGTTTTCTTTCAACGTTTAGAGCCCTTTCTTTGCAACAAGGCTAACAAACACACTGGCACTTACATGACAGACAGAAAACCTACCAGGCAAGCTCACAAGCCGTATCTTTGTGGAAGCTTGACAGTACTTTGACTTTCTGTGTTCCTAAGTAAACACAAATGAAATAGTAGTCCTCTGTTCTCATGCTGTTCAGTAAAAACATTTCTCCTAGACTCAGCTATCCACCAGTCAGTGAAACCTCAAGACAGTGTTAAACACTTATTCTGATCCATCACAGGTCCCAGGATATTGTGAGAGAGAGAAATCAGGCAGAGTGAGGCAGTGACTTATCTGCAGACAAAAGCTGAACACTGATTTACCCAGCCACCTTTAAAGAAACACCATTTCACGCAGACACTTGTCCACAGTATCGAAGGGCTTTTAGCATCTCAGAAAACTTGGTATTGGAAGAAATGTGTATTCATGTAATGAATAACTTCATACCTTCTCAAGACAAATGTTAACTGCCCATAGATTCAGCTATGAGAGCTATAGGATAACAGTAAAGTTTACATCTGCTGAATAGATATAATGCTTCCCTTATTCCAGAGCAAATAAACTAAAAATAAAAACCAACACAAAAACAACTAAACCCAAAACCTCAAAACAAACAAACAAAAAACCAAAGCAAAACCAACCAAACCAAAAACCCCAAACCAAAACAAACAAGGAAATGCCAAACAATCAAAAAACCCACCAAAACCAGCCCCAACAAACCACCCAAACGAAAAACACAGAAGCCCCACTTTGAGGTAGTTTCTGAGGACTTGGATTCACTGTTGAGTTTTCAGCAATCCAGCATCTGAGAAGAACCCTGCAGGAGAGAGAGAGGGAGACAAAAAGAAATCCTCCCAGTCCACTTAGGCACCGGGATCATCCTCTCTATTGCAGCATGCTGTAATCAAATCAAACTGCTCTGCTGGAAAGAGTGATGCATTTAAAAACTACTTCAGTGGTTTACATCAAGCTGTAAACTCGGTTTAAGACAGCTAACCTAGGACGAGAGCAGCACAGAGGTCAGCTCACGCTGAAAAGCCCACACTGGAAGCAGCTGCAGTTTAGAGATTCCTGTCAGCAAGACAGCATAAAGCTTCCCCAACCAGAGCTGCAGACATGCAGAAAGCCTTCGAAGTACCTCAGGAAGGAAAGTTGAAGTTGAGTACAAGTCTGTGAGGAAGACATTTTTTGAGCAGCCTGCTTTTATCTCCGGGGAATTTAGCATTTCTGTAGACCACAGCTATTGTAGGGTCATCTCGGGGAGAAAGGTCTAAGCCCTCTCAACTCTCCCCGGCAGAAGCAAGGCTTCCAGCTCGCTTAGGAAACCGAAACACAGCGAGTGCAGAATGTAAGGCTAAGTGTCACGTGAACCCCCTGATACATGTCAGGTAATAAATTACCTGGGACATTGTCCACAAGCTTCCATATCTGAATGGATTCACTGTACATCAAATGGTGAAGGCAAATCTGGCTCTGACCCAAGCACGGAGAAAAGAATAAGCCCACGCAAAATCTTAAGTGTGCTTTACGCTACAATGGACATACTCTTTGGGAGAAAAACTGTATGCAATAGATGGTGTGGTGGTTTGGCTTTTTTTCCTTTACTTTGTGAAAATAATGGATGTGAAGTACTTATTTCACTTGACATATTATTAAGCAAACAGAAGTGCTTTATTTCCAAGCTGTCTTTATTTATTTGGTTATTTCAAACTTTATTTTTGAAACTATCAGTGCTTCTTTACATGTTTTCAGCTTGGGTAACTGCAACTAAGGAGTATCTTAAGATCCACTTGTTTGAAGAAATTGCCTGAAAGGGAACTAGATTCAAGGAAGAAATGATGTGTCTCTCAGAAGTGGGAATGAGGGCATACTACACAGAGCTGCTCCATCACAACCTTGAAGCCTTTCAGAATTCAAATTCAAGCCCCACAGGTGCCTGGGAGCTTCACCTTCTCAACAGGTTTCAGGCTTCTAATAGGCAACTCTTTCCCTCATGCCAGAGCCAAACCCACAGATAAGCTTTAGCAACAGAAATCCACAGACTTGGGTCAAATTCAGGATAATTTACATCATCTAAGGGATCTGGTGTATCTGGAGTAGATTGTTTTCTTTCCCACAATAGAAAGGTAGATATCTGATCCCTATGTCCATTTGTATATGACTTTCCCTTGGTCTGTACTTGTATTTGTCCAAAGAAGGGAAGTGGCAAGTGCGTTCTGCAGAAAAGCTTCCACTAGGTCAGCCCCGACAAACTAATAATGGAAAGTTATAGTGTGGGACAAACAGGAAATACACTTTCAAGCTTGTTTGACTTCAATCATCTCCTTAGTGAATTTCCTAAATTTGTGAGGGGTTTTCTTTGCCTGATCTCATTACAGGTTCTTGAAAACAGGAAATTGCCTCCATCCTAAGAGATCGATTTGCTTGCGTACAGCATGATGCCTTTCTGTGGTTGCCATTGTAGAAATAAGCACGAGAAAGATTTTTCAGTTGCTAACAGATCTGCACAGAGCACGTGGCCTTCGAACAAGAGAGTCATGATGTGCACATGCCTGAGGCACTCAGTGAGCTAACTAGGATCAAAACCTAATTGCTGTGCCAGTGAGTGGGACATAGAGATAGAAAGCGAGTCCTGGCCACAGCAGTGCCATTACAGATCACCTCTAAAGAAGTCAGGACTGGGATGGGGCTGTTCCACGGAGCACGATGTTATCCCTGTACTTGTCCGTAGCTCTTTCGCGATAAATTAGCGTTGATACCGTCAGGATTAATTTGTCTTGTTCCCTCTCTCCTACTTGCGAGTCCCTCAGAGAGGAAGTCTTTGGAAATCCAGCCGAAGGAGTTAGAGCATTGTTTACAATGAAAGCCCACTGATGGAGAAGCTTGAAGCCATACAGATAACGGAGTGTGCTAATGCGATCAGCTACGCAGCTATCTCAGGGGTTTTCTAGAGGTGTGGAGGAAAAAATGGCCTTCTTTTAAATATTTATTATTTTTTTTTAATCCATTAATTTGTTTTTAATAAAATAACAAAAAAACCTCTTAGACTCGTAGAATATTTTAGGCTGGAAGGGACCTCTAGAGGTCATCTGGTCCAACGTCCCTGCACAAGCAGGGACATTTCTGTCTAGGTCTTGTTCTTAGCCAATCTAAAATCAATTTTTGGGGTAGATTTTCAGCAAATGGTTGAGAATCTTGAAATACTGTATTAAAAATGAAAGACCTATAAAGGGACCTATGTAATATCCATAATAATTTCATCATATTCATTGAAAATCTTTATTTTTTAATGAACCTGAAACTACTCAACCAATTCAACTTGCATTTACTAATAATTTAATCTGGAATGCATTTTTAATAGAATAACTGCTGTACCAAGACAGCCCCCTTGCTCTCTGAAGTAGGGAAGAAATCTTCTCCCTCCTTTCATGGAATGGATAACATTTCTTTCTGTAAAACTTTTTTTTTCTTTCCATATAGATCTGAAAACCTTCTATCCACACAGTACATCCCCACTAAAGGGGCTTGGGTCAAAACCTGCTTCTTATAAATAAATACATGCATACAGAAATAAGTTTCCTGTTAAAAATAGTTGCCATACATTTTATGTTTCTCAACAAATTTTATTTTAGTCCAAAATTTACTATTTTGGTTCAAAAAGAGTCTGGAAGAATACATTATTGAAAAATACTAATTGAGATATTTGCCCATTGCCTGTATGTCTATACCCACTGCTCGTGCTCTTGGTTCTAGCATATGCTCTCCTTGTACGAGGACACATCATCCTGCTTTTTTCACTGAGCTTTACCTATAAAACCTAAACACAGAAGAACAAAATTCAGAACCCCACCAAAATAAACCATCTGCAAGAGGCCAGCTGCATTTTCTGTCTCGGGTGCAAACAATTCATGGCTTGCTCTTCTTTGCATTCAGCAAGAAGGCTCCTTCCACCACTTGTCCTTCCTGCGACTTGCTATAAGCTGGCCCAGAGTTAACAATGAAAATGGTAAGGAAGGATGCCTCAATACACAGAGCTCGAGGCTGTGCCTTTCAAAGCTGCATGCAAGGCTCGCCCACCTTCCTTCTCCGGGCAGCTTTGTAATTCCACTCTCGTGCTTTGTAGGAATACCTTGCTTTGCAGGAACACCTTCCTTTGCAACCCCCAAAGCTTTCTGGCTCTGAAAACAGAGGCTACCTTCCTTCTTGGCCACTTGTCAACTTTGCAGAACCACATTAGGTACAACTGGCTGTCTATGTTTTCTCTTGCTTCAGAGCAAGGGTTCCATGCATATCAAAGAGCATAATTTGGCTTTGTGGACTGAGAATCTCTTAATAATTAAACTGACGCCCAGACACAGGTCTGAATACTCTGTACCAGAGAGTGGAAGCAGAGGGAAAACAGCAAGGATGCTACACCTACATGTCTACTCACTTCACAGTGTGCTTTCTGGACAGACACAGTTTTCTTGCAACTGAAAGGGAAGAAATGTCAACTAAATAAACTTTCAATTCCACTTTTGTTGGTTGGATGCTTGTGAGAATAAGAAACAAAAAGAATGGATGCTGTGGTAACTTTTAAAGCAGACAATATCACTTCCGACGGGGAACAGTTAATTGGTACCACAGAATGTGCCTGAAATATTGATTTAGTTTGTGTGGATAGGGAAGCAAGTCCCAACATACTTTCATCTGTTCTTAAATATAAATGAAAAAACAATACATTTACTATAAGGTCACAGTGGGAACAAAGAGCATCAGCTGAAGCGTACACAGCTTGTGATTTATATTCAGAACCCACAGGCAGCAAGAAAAGACAGACTGATAGCATCATCTTACAATCAGCCTGTGTATCATGGTGTGTATCTGAAAACGCTGGCAGAGTCCGTGGCTGTTTCTTTCCCTGCGTTCTGCAAACAAGTCTTACTTCACCAATCAAACACTTGCCTTTTCTATTCTTCAGTGCATGGAGCCATATAGAATACTATTTTATGTATTCGTTAGAAGTTTGCAGGCACACAGTGATCACATTCTTGGGTGTCTTTGGAATATCAGTAAAAAAAAAAAAAACAAAACAAAACCGTAAAGCCCGTAGAAAAGAAGGTGCACATGGCCATGGAAGTTCTCCAGGAATCAGATACAGCCTTGTAATCACTCTAAAGCACATGGAGAGATAATTGAGAGCTTAACTGTTTGTTCAGAACTTGGGGAGGGGGAAGGGTGCAAAACTGAAACGGTTGTTGACAATATTGAAGAATATTTTCATATACTGCAGTGATCGAGTTCATTTGATAGGTAACTCCAGGAGCTCTGTGGATAGTCCAAAGGCTAAGCCAACAACATTTCAGCAAGGTTGCTAGTTGCCTCTCCATCTGCTTCATGAGGGACTCTTGGCAAGCTTAACTCTATTTCCAGTTGCTAGCGAGACACTTTCTGCCTCAGGATGAAAATAACACCGTTCTTTCCTTTCAATAGGTACCATCCTAACTTAATTCTTAACTGATTTTCACTGTTGAGGTTGCATTCGGAAGCTGAATTCACAAGTTTGCTCACAAAAGCCACCTAGCAGGTTAAAAGACAAAGAATGAAATTAAAAATACAAAAGAAAGTTCAGAACAAATTAACTGCAAAATAGAGTTGTTCTGGGTTTGTTGCTTTGCTTGGTTGTTTTGGGTTTTTTTTCCTCATTTAAGAAGCCAAAGGCAAACAATTTATCTGACACGTATTTTCACTTGGCTCACAGAATATCCTTGAGTAGCTTGTTACAACCTCAGGTATATTCCTTTTTGAAGCAGCTTCCCTGAAAACTAATGCCACATTTTGAACTTTCTTGGGATGTTGAATACTCCAGAGCTAGAGAGCTGCACAGTAGAACAGCAATGAAGCACAGCAATTCTGGCATGAACATCTTCAAGACTAAATTTAATATTAAGCTTCTGTGAGTGTACCCTCATAAAACTTTGAAGTGTATTCCTTTCCCTTCTCTCCCCTGAGGAGCCGTCTAGCAGAACAGAACCATGTGAATGATCATGAAAAGGAGGAGCACGAGAAAAGCAAATTAACTCAATGTAGCTCTTTGAACTAAAAAGAGAAGCTTTTGGCAAAGTCTGGATTTAGGCTATGACACTGCAGATTTACAGGATGGTAAAGAGCAGAAATTCAGCTATTCTCTAATGTGCTGAGTAGAATATCTACACGCTCATCATCCAACAAGCTGAAGTAAAGATAATCTTGCTTGCTCAGCCACTGTTGACAATTGCAGTTTCTAGGAGTAAAGTTCAAGTGTCAGAAAGCCTAATACTGCATCCCTTTGTTAGTAGTCTGTCTTTGCCTCATAGGCATTAGGCTGAGAATTCTTTGGTCAGCAATGCTGACCTCACAGCTTCCTGCTCCTCGGATGGCCTTGGCAGCACCTACTGCAGAAAATGAGGACCCAGAGAGGAAAAAAAAAGCAGTGCATTGTTTAAGCTGGGTACAGACAGATAAACCACCATCTGCTTCCTGCATGTCCACGCTTCCATGCTTGTCTCAAGTGTCTCAGATGGTGGCTCTACCTGCTGTTTATCACTTCTACCAGGCACGACTCAGTGTGCTCCAGAATAAGGAGGGCACACACTCCCTTTTTTAGCCCCTCTTCCTGTGCATTGCAATGTAGACTTCCAGTGCAAATCCATTTCAAAAGAAAACATCAGTCACATTGTACATCGATAGAGCAGCCTCTAAAGAGCTCCTCAGAATCAGGAACAGTTTGCTCTCCTAGGATGTGGAAACCTTCATTATAAACACAGAACAAACTTAGTTTAGTGACACCTAAATTTGCCTCAGGTCCACCATATGTGCAATAGCATTCTCAGATAACAGAAGCACAGGCCACCAGTAATTAAAACCACATTGATTTTTCTCTGTATCGCAGTGGTGATATGAGTGATGTTAGCATTCTTGTAATGGAATAGAAAATGCTAAGTGGCTGTGTGAATAAGATACTTTCATTCTCTGCAAGATACCATCAGAAATTGCAACAAAAACATTTCAAATCAGTCTGGTGAAATAGATAATTTTTTTTTTAGGAGCTTTGACTGACGTATGCCAAGAGTTCAACCCAATAAATGCAAAAAAAAATAATTCTCTGCTGAGCCACTGAAAAAATCTGGGATGTCTCAGTACGCTCAGGACAGAAATATGCACAAAGAACACTCAAGCTGTGATTTAAGGGAAAAAAATTAAGCAGGGTAATCTCTCCTTTCCTCCTTCATCACTCCATAAAGCGCCACCAGTTGTCTGTGTGCCTTCACTGTCCACGCCACTTAGCTGGCCAATCAAAACAGTCCACAAAGCCCACCACCAACTCTACTAAATTCCCCAGGATACTGCTGGAGGAAAGAAGTATATCTGGTGGCTCTTGAGTTGCTGCAGCATTCTTCAGATCTGCCAGAGGCATGACAAATTTGCAAGTCAACGTGTTTTAAGATGGATTACCCTTTTCAGAAAATGTCTGCGGGGATGGTTTGGGAAAAAAAAAATCCTTTCAAAATCTTGTCCTGGTTTGCATTTCACACTAAACGTGAGAAGAAATATTCAGAGAGGATTCCTACATTCGTAGCTAATGGGGGTGAAGGGATGACTTAAATTCATGTCACATTTATAAGAATGGTTAAATAGTCTTCTAATTTGTTTTGTTATTCCACATATTTATATGTGCACATATACATACACGCACACATTGCAAAGACGATGGAGATAAACCTGTAATATAGCTGTTTGTCCACCTTCAGAATGATAATGTGAGGAGAATTTTTCCAAGTTCTGCATCACTGCAAACCCCATATATTTCATAAAGATAATTAACCACTGAAGAAAGCTCCCAGCAATTTAACAGATACAAGCGAAAAAGTTATGCCTTGGAGGCATATCAAATATTGGAGGAGAGCTTAACTACTGAATTATCCACTAACCTTCTCTTCCAGCTCTGCCTTGGGGATACTACAAAAGAGGTTTCAAGAATGAGATGGAAGGACCTGAAGGAAAAAAACACATTAGAAACTTTTAAGGAGGGGCCTAGATCTTGACCTTATCTAAATTAGCTTGGACTTGCATAAGATGGGAAAAGGTTGACGTGGGGGAAAAAAAGATGATAACGATCAAGTGTCTTGACTTGCAGCCAGGCAATAAATCACTTTTATTGGACATGCCATGAACGACAACAGAGAGGCTTGGCACTGAGATTGAGTCACTGCAGACATTGTGTCTTCTGAGTCATCTAAGGGAAAAAAAAAAAAATAAATCACCTTGTACAGGCACCGTCCTCTTCATTTGCAGAAATTTAAATAAGCATCTTTCTCGGCTTTCAATTACAAAAGAAAAACACAAGCCCCAGACCTTCTGGATAGTCATATAGATAGTAAATCATCTCTCCAGTTGAACATTTTTCCCTCACTGTTTCCTTCAGAGAACACGCTTGAGCATGTGGAAAAAAAAACATCTATCGACATCTATCGATTCTCCCTGTGAACCCAGATGAGTTCACAGCCTGGCTGAAGAAGAGGAGTGAGTTAGTTGGTCACAGCACAGGGCTGCTACACTTCTCCTGGGTGCAAGAGGGAGGTGTCCCACCCCTTCCAGGGGCAGGGGCAGCTGTTGTCCCTGCCCGTGTTAAGTGGCCGACTTGGGCGCCGAGGCATCCTGCAGATGACCAGCTGTTGGGTGCTAATGGCAGAAGGGGGACAGTACCTGTGGGCAGCCTGCTGCCATAGTACTGCAGGGTGCGCAGTAAGGGGCAGCAGAGTGACTCTGAGGACAGCTCCTGTGGTCAGCCATACCCTGGTGGCAACCAAGAAACGTATCTGGGAAGCTTTGTTCTTTAAGTTCTTGCTCCCTTTCTTTTCTCAACAAAGGAAAAGCTTAACTTAAAAAGAAAAAACAAAGAGCAATTCATTTTAGTGACCTTGTTCCCAAAAGCCTGTTCTTTTAAACACAGATTTTAAGTCTAATTGTAAACTTCCCAGAAGTAATCTCCTGCTGCTGCCCTCTCCTGCTTTTCCTACTCTCTTGGTGCCACAGGAGAGGAGGCAGCAGCCTGATTAAGATCACTCTGCTGCTGCCAACTTCAAAAAGCACCAAACAAAAAAATATTTCAAATAAAGCCCAACTCTGTGCACACAGCTTCAGCAGAGCTGAATATGCCTTCTGAAGGCTCTTAAAATTTGTATGACATGCTTTACAAGTGTTAACTGCTTAGTTGTTACACTCCACAGGAGGCAAAGGCCTAAAGGATTCATAGATGAATTCACTTAATATTTTAGTTTTTTGAGAAGGACGAGGAGGATAAAGGTTTAGAGCTTCCAAGAATGAGAACGAGACCAATGGCCCTCAGTCTACTGAATCGCCTACAAGGGATACCACGTGGGATGTCAGCTCTAAGATGGGAGTGTTTAGAAATACCCATCTCCTTCTCGGAGGTTTCTGCTAGTGCAAGCAGTGTTTGTTTAAGCACATACACTACAAGGAAGTTTTCTGCACCTTCTTTTTTTAGTGGTCTTAAAAGTTTTCTTTTTCAGGCTTGCAAATCAAGTTGTACTTGCAAAAAATTCTCAAAGCATCTGAGAGTCATGTCACAGTCTAAAGAAAACTTCTACCTCAGAGATGGCGTGACCAAGTTTTCTCAGGAGTTCAGGCCTTTCTCTTTTCCACGGTATGTTCAGTACATTTGAACCTTTGCCTCACCTTGTTAATTAGTTCAGTTCTCCAGACACAGTGAAAACTCCATCCTCTTCCCAGGTAGCCAGCCTCCAAGAAAACAAAGGACAAGTTCAAGCCCTTCTTTCAGGTTCTTTCTTAAAGGTC
The DNA here is from genome assembly GCA_033439905.1 of Ceryle rudis. NCBI lineage: Eukaryota > Metazoa > Chordata > Aves > Coraciiformes > Cerylidae > Ceryle > Ceryle rudis. The sequence goes on along the minus strand of JAAGNO010028282.1, from coordinate 12,393 downwards.
TGTCAATCTTCTCCTTGTGAGGCAAATCCTGGAGTCTTGAGGGACTTCAATACCTACCCTTTTGTGTCAATGTGCTAAACATCTCATCTAACTTTCATCTATTCCCCTTTCATTTAACTCTCTGTTCGCCTCGCACTCCTGCCTATACTCTAGTATCTCTACTTCAAATTCTTTAATTTATTCCTCACATAATCTCCAGTTCTCCTTCCTGCACTTGGATTGTCTCAGCCTCTCAACTGTCAGACTGTTCCCACAGGTGTTATGACCATAGTCCTCAGCCCAAGGCTGTCCAGCCTCATTTCACCATGGAGATCCAACAGCCAACTATCCTCACTTCAAAAGCTTGCTCCAATCCTCTTTTGTCTACGCAAAGACATTCACATCTCTCGTGTCCCACTGCACATCTTCCACTGGCTGGGGTCTTGGCTACTGCAGAAACAAGTCTTCTGTTACCTGCAGCTAACTCTGTTGAAAGGACAGGGACAATCTTCTCCCGGTTTCCCCATACAGAAACACTGCTGTGTGTACCACATGCCCATCACTCCCCCCCTACTTTTTTACTCCCTACACCTTGCCATCCAAAGCCTTGAAATGATTTCATAAGCCTTCAGTATTCACTGCACTGAAGACATGAGACATCTCTAAGAAAATGACTTGTCCAAAAAAGCTGCTGAGAAGATGAGTCAAAGGCAACATCCTTTATCTAGATTGCCCCATCTCCAGAAAGCTTTCAGACCTTTGCTCTCGAGCTCTGCTTTCAACAAAGGAGGGGTTAGGGGGGGTGGATTATAAGTTGATTTCCCCCATCTGCAAATGATTATTAGTGGCATTTCTTTTTAGTACAGTGACACGGTATGTTACAAGCCGTTTGCTACAGTTCCGCTTGTTTACCCCTCAAACTTTTAAACACAGTTCTCAGGAAAGAAAAATTCCAAGTCAAGAACAGATTGCGCAGAGAAGGCATGTCCAACTGCAATTACTCACACGGCAGCTGAACAGTCCAATCAAATCCTGAATACCTGGAGTTTTTCAAGTTTTTAGATCTTAAGTTCACAATTATGATCATCCCCTGCTGTATGCATATTTTCTACGCTTGCACGAGGAAAAAGGTATTGCCAATAAGGAGTTTGCAGGAGATTGCTGTACAGTCCTATTAATAATATAAAATCAGTCCAAACCACAAAGTAATTTTGTTGACTCATGGGACGTTAAACACGCCTTATTTAAAGCCTTTATATTTTTTATTTCTGAGTTCTCCTTGACATCATTTTTATTGTCAGATTCAGACTAATTCAACATAAGATAGCTTTCCAGCTAAGAAGCCATTACCAATTCAAACGTCAAATTGACTTTCCTTCCAATAGGCAAGAAAATGAACTTAGCTTGTTAAACTTTCTTTAAATTAGAAATATTTTATAACCTATCAAGAATAGCTCTGCCTTTAACACATTATATTCTTTTACTGCTGTAAAACTCCGATGGTATACTGAAGATGTATTTCAGGTTCAGGTCACAGCATAGCTAGCTACTAGATTTCCTGACTATACGTGTGGGCCAAATGTATGCCCGTGCATGGTCTGAAATACACGGACTGCACAATCTTTAGATAGATGTGAAAGTTACTTCCACTTTTTACTCACTCTGACTGCAGATAACATTCATATGAACTGTAAGAGATTATATTTAGAAATGGCTGGTTATTTTCTGATAAAAAACAGGGGGGTTGATGGAACATGTTAAAAGTTAAATCTTAGAAATTTCATAGGAAAATTTAAGCCACTATTGATAGAAACCATTTCTTTGACCTAAAATGGAATTGCAGAGAGAGACACAAGAGGAGTGAAACCTCGCTCCACAATGAGAGTCCAATGCTATAGTAAGTCTTGCCTGTCCCCCTGCCCAGCTTAGTCCACTAAGTACCAGTCTTATTTCAGTACAGTACTGGAGGTCTGATCAAGCAGGTCTATACCATCCCTGTATTCACAATTTCACCCGAAGATCAATTCTTCACGGAAATCAGAAAACTATGTCTGTTTCCATATCCATAGCATGGCTACAATGGAGAGAGGAGGGTGTGAATAAAGCATTCGTCTGAGACCACTCAGCCAGTAAGTTCTATGACTTGCTAATTATCCCCTGTCACCTTACACTCCTTTCTTTCCTTTTTGCCATCAAGGAAGCGCTTTCGAGACATACCTGAACATTCGACCGTTTGAAAGTTGTCAGCACCTACGGTAGTGACCTTCATTTTCACGGGAAGCGGGTGAGTATGGCAACTGCAAACACTTATCACTTCTCTTAATGAGGCAATTTGTTATTTCAGAGAAAAACACAACACGGTCAGGAGGGTCAGAAATGAACTAAGCATTGCAACGACAGCTTGGATCAAGACGCTCCCTTAGCGGTCTGTTATACTTTTAGTGCATTCTGGACGTGAGAGAAGAGGAAGAAGGGATCCTTCAGCCTAATCTCCCGAGTCCTTCAGTCCAAACCTGCAGCACTGATGCTCTAAGGTGCAACTAAATCTTACAATCCCAGCTGCATTACCAAAGCACAGCGAGAACGGGACAACCTTACGCACGCAAACGTAATCCTGCTGTAACCAGGAAACTACCCACTCTGATGAAGGGGAGTCAGATGCCTCATACAAAACTCAACCATCTAAAATTTTAACATGCTTGCAATAATTCACCGAAGCCAAAATCTGGTAAGAATTTGGCCTACGATATGTAATCACTAAGTCCTTTTTTTGTTTTCCGTGGGTTAGCTTACTATAGCTGCACACTCTAGGAAGAAAATATTCCTAAATTTTCCATGGATAATCCTTCTCATGTACATTCTGGATACAAGTACTTAACATGAAAAGTTTTTCTAATGAGATTATTCGAGATAAATAAACTATCTACAAAAAAAACCCTCTTTACTCGTGTTAAAATCCAACATACATTTGGAACATGGCAAAAAAAATGGGGTTTTATTTCCCTGGGTGTTCCTGCTTTGGCAGGGGGGTTGGTCTCTATCTTCTCCAGAGGTCCCTTTTCATACCCTACCATTCTATGATTCTATTTTCTTCTGGGAAATCTTCATCTTTTCCTCAGAATCTCTGTAATAATTGTATACCACACCTTTAGAAGAAGTGCATATAAACAAAGAAAGAGACCACAGTGAAATCCTGAGTACAGGGCTATCCTTGCCTCCCACAGTGACAAACCAATGGCAAAAGATTCGTTTTAGATAAAGCAAAATAAGTTCATTTAGTTTTAGTAACGTGACAGAATGGCATTTGTCTATGCATACTCACAAGTGCACATACATATTCCAGGGTTAGCACAGGTTTATGCAGCAAAGAACATGAAAGGTCCTTGAAATTTGTCCAAACCTTACAGGTTTTCAAGGAATATTTGGAGGTGTCCAAGAATAAACGACCCAGGAGTGCTAATTGCTTTTTCTTTTCCTTTTCCTTTGCACTGATAGTCCAGTTTGACAATTTTATTGGCTAGTATCTTTGCATTAATGGCCACTGGGTGCCACTGTTCTGCTGCATAGAAAAAGAGCTGAAACAACATTTTTGTTAGAGCAGGGAGTTTTTTATTATTAAAGAATGTGTGCTACTGCTCTATATACCCGCCTTTCAGAAAAGAAAGTGCTGCACAGTTCATAGTGAGCTTTTTCACAGCAGAACAATAGGAATAGTAGCACTAAGAAACTGGAAAACCTGTTTAAACTCAACAGACAATGTAACCTTGAAGAAACTTTCTTATAACAGTAAATATTCTACTTAATAGAAGGCATAGAGTGGCTGAGAGACCGGGTATCCAGGCTCAGGTTTGATATTAATTTGCTGAATGACCTTGTGGAACAACCTGGGGACTGTTTCTGCCCAGCTGTGCACAACTGCTTTTCCAGTATACAAATATGGGTGTCAGATGTTCAAAAGTACATGGAAACCTAATCCAATATAGCTAATTGGTTTTGAGAATATAGAGCATGTGTGTGCAGCTACAGCAACTGTGCACATGGAATTGGTACCTTTTTTGAATTTGAAAAGCATTTTCTTTGCTTCTCTCAGCCTTATTTTCTTCAGTTAGGAATCAGAATGTACTTTACAAGAAGAGTAACACTGCGGGGAGACACCTGTATATAAAGCAATAAGAATGCACATGTAAAAAGGAACCTCGTGAAGCTAAAGTCCAGCTGAAGCAAAACTTACAGGTTTAGAAGTAGACAATTGCACCTTGGAGTGGAAGAGGTCAGAGGGTGGTGTTTACATGCTTTGAGCTGCCACTTCCCCCCAAGTGATTGTAACAGCAGTACCAGAAGCTGCCAATTGTTCCTAGCCGCAATATAAATATATTTCGGGTCTAAATGAAGCTCCCTGTGGTCAGTGAAGGAAGACAAGTTCAAATGCTGCCAGTCTGAAGTATTAAGTAGTAAACAAGAATAAGAAACAGTGATTGAAAGACTGAGTTCAGAAAATACATTCTTTAAATAGGAAAATAATCAGAAAGAAAGCAGCAGCCCTGACTATACAGTAACACCTTCACGCCAAATCAGGAAGAAAGATCTTTCCAATTCTGTAGGCAGTTTTAAACATTTAAAAACATATATAAATTAATGAGAAGTAAAGGAAGGTTTGTAAAGTTTGTTTCAGACCTGTCAGATTATCAAGGCACTTACCTTAAGGAACCTTACTTAACCTTTATAATATGATACACTGCCCAAAAGCAGACAGATAATTAGTTAACTGTATTACTCAGATGCACACTTGAAACATTTTCAGAAACACTAAATGACCTCAGAAAGCAAGACACTTTTAATAGCAGAGTTGGTGTAGTTTTCTTAATCCACCACATAACCCAAAACCCTGTCACATTCCTGCAGAACAATTTTCAAGAAGTGGAAATGACACTGTTCATGTTTTATAGCCTTCTGTGTATGAGGTTAAGCAGAACCTTCTTTATTTTCAAAGTGATTTAGAACTCTACAGAAAATCTTGTGCCCGTCTTGAGTCCCTCAGAGATTTTGAAAAGGCATTTGGAATGATCACAGTTGTTAAGATTGAAGGAATTTTTTTTAAGATATCTTTCTTTCTTCATCCCAGACAATATTTCTGGGTCCTCACCTAAGAAACTAAGTTTGGTGGCATCATTTTTAGGTCTGTTAGATCCCCTGCTGTGCCGACCGTATGTTTAGAGGAAGACTGTCCATCCTGCTTCCTTTCAGTCTCTGGCAACTTCTAATTCTCTGCGCTTAAATTCCCTCACCCACCCTTTGCAGCGTTCCCAGCCCTCACAAAGTTCAGCAATAAAAAAGCACAGCAGGGCAATAAATAGTCTGAATGGAGTCCTGAACTCCCCTGTAGGTAGCCAGGTGGGTAGCAAGAGAGGGAGACAGGAAGATGACAAGATTGTCTGCACTTCTTGCTTTTCATGTTTGGAGTTTAATAGGAGATAAAAATTGGTTTCTGTCTGGTGCTGACTGCCTTCCCTCTCCTGAATTGACCAGCTCGACTACCGTACAGCGAAAACTGTTCCACTTCAAGGAACTGATGGGCGAAGGGCAGATGACAGCAGACACAGATATGACCTTAGGGCACTTCCAGCTGTCCTTGCTATATTGAATGGTTTGGAAACAGCTTCTACTCTGAGACAACAAAGATCGGTTTTATGAAAACTAGTGAACACTCCTTGGCCTACATAATTTGGGTGCACCCGAAAAGGTAGAGGACACAATCCATAAATGACAAAAGGTTAAAGTGTAAAATATCCAGCACACGTTCATATTGCACATTGTATGCCTGGCCAGATAGATGAACTGAAGTTCACTGGGAACAGTAAGCAGGGAAAGTTTTAGGACGATTAAAAAATTGATTTACTTTGTGGTTTCCAAAGTGCTATTACTGTGATAGGGTCGGGGCTATTTTAGTTAGCAAACAACACATAAATGTTCCATGGGTAAAAAGGCCATAAAGCCAGATACTCGTCTGAAACAAACTGTGCTGAGATTAAATGGATTTTTAATTAATATTTAGAGCTGCTTCCTGTACCCTTGTTGAATGATCCTGCAGCACATCCTTTATTTTCAAGTAGGCAGAAGATACAGATCTACAGTAAGGGAACATTTCATGCTTTGGTAAAAACAGAGGCAAACATATGGTTTTCACTTCCCTAATTTCATTACAGTTCAGCTCTTCTCAGCGATAACTGTCTCTCCCATAATACTTCCAAATGCCCTGAAATACTCTAAGTGAATTTGGTAACTAGCAAACTGCTGTGTTTTCCTGTTCATTAGCGTGAACTGTCTTGCTTCACTTGCCTATCATACCAATGTGAGATGGCATAATGCAGCGTTACACGCTGTAACAACTCAGAACAAAATTTAAAAGGCCACATGTTTGTTTTTATACTTAATTCCCAACAGCCTTGTTGTCTATTGTCCATTACACAACCCAGGTAATTTAACAGCCCAGTTGCTCCAGAAGAAAGTGAAATGACAACTTTTTACAAGTTTAGAAACTTGTCTTGTTGTTCACCTGGATGTCTCTTTATATTTAGACATTTCTAAGGGCTTATTTCTTTGGGGTTGGGGTTTTTTTTGTCTTTACCAGCAACTAATGCTCATAGCTTTTATGAACTTCTAATAAAATTTAATATAAAATCTTCAACAGTTTGGCATCATTGAAATATCCAAACTCACCAGTTTTGAACACGGTGATAGCTCCATGACAGCTGGAAATGAAATTCGGCTGTGGATTCACAAATATGGAAATAAACCTTCTTTCTTAAATATCAAAAGTAAAGCATCTTTCCAATACAAAGGTGAATAAACAGTTATTATTATTTAACATCACACCGCGCTTTCCCTATCGTACACATGTACGTTTCCAAAATGGGCCCAGAGCCCGCAGGAGAATGTGGCCCTAGACATTCTCCCAAGACTATAGGGAGCAAATTCCAACTGGGGAGAAATCTTGTTACTGATGGAGGTGAAGTTTCAGCCAGCACGCCTCGGCGCTGGGCTTACAGGCATCAGGAATGACTTCCCATCCCTGCATCTATTCTGTTTGTGCCCTAAGGAAGCACAAAGAACAGGAAAAATAACCCAATCAAGTGGCAGTGCTTTTCCCAGTACACAGCCTGGTTTACATCATTTAGTCCTTCCCTTTTCCAAAGCAGTCAGCTTTCTCATGACAGAGCAGGGCTTAGATGCAGAATATTCCTGGGGGGAATAGTTCCTAGAAGGCAGAGTTTGCTCAACCTGAAGCTATACTTGTAGCAGAGGAGATGAGCCATTTTATCACTGTTTTACATACCCTGCCAGGCATAGAGAGGCGAGGGCAGCGCTCTGATCTCACAATCCTTCTGAAGCAGCAAAGAGTACCTCACTCTGTAGGTTTAACATGTAAAATATTTCTCGCCTAAAAACTCAAGCTATATACATACATATGGATCAGAATTAGGTAACATCAATATAGCTGATCTTTTCATCCCATTTCCCATTACTTAGGTCAATGATTTTATGTTAACACACTAAAGCCTGACTCTTGTCATCAAAAGATCCTAAAAGAGCTCAGAATTTTCTGCCACACTGGACAAACTAGGGACTTAGGGCACAAAGCACTGTGGCAAAGGGCTCTTAAGCATCTCCAGTAGAAGAACACAGATCTCCAGAGTCCTAGAGCAATCCTCCACCCCCTGGGAGAGCAAAGGGGGGATAAGACAGGAAGGCTGAGCCTCTCAGCCTCGCACCATGGCATGGAAGTGCCTCTGCTGTGGAACACCGGGTTTGAATATTAGTTTTACTTGCAGATTATCTCTTTCAAGCCGGTTTCAGCTTTCCATTTCTGTTCGCTATGCTTGTACATAATCCGGTGTCAGCCTGAGGGTGGTTAATAAATTTCATCTTTTTATCTCAGTTTTCTTCTTGTAGCAATTGTTTTATATTAAATAAATGGAGTAACGTATGAAAGGTCAGGCAGGGCTGAACCTAATACGATTGTTTTCATAGCACTGTACTAAATGTAATCAGAAGCATCCAGGGAAATGACCTTTAGTCCTGTAAAATTTAAACATTTAAAATAAGGGTAATTTGGTGCCAGCCAAAACCTATTTTAGCTTGCCCTTTATTGAATGGATACACCACATTGCATTGTGTGGCTGTTTGATCAGGTACAGATTAGAGGTCATCACATGCTCTATAAATCACTGTGTTCCTGGATAGGAAAGGAGTAAACATACAGGAAAAAAAAAAACTAAATCTGAGTAATAATACCCTAACAATGAAAATCTTTGACCTTAAGTCCTGCACCTCTTTATTCCAATAGAAAACTCTTATTGAATATAGGCATGCAGGACGAGCCCATGGCTGGCAATGATTATGAAGTAATATGTATTACGAATACTTTTTAAAACCTGTAGCACATAACAGAAGCTCTTTGTGTTAGGCGAGGCATAAACAGAATCTCTTTCTCTTCAAAAAGTCCTTTAACCTTCAAATAATAGTGCAATGCTAGTTCTGTTAAAGAGGTGGTTTTGCTCACACCTTACAGAAGCCTTATTTTGACACCTGACCGCTACAAATGCCTTCATGAGCAGTACTGGAGACGTTCTACCATACTGTGAATGCGTCCCAGGTAGTAATGAATGTTTTACTTTTAATTGAAATATATATCCGTCACTTGTAAAATCCATAAATCACTCCCCAGAGAAGAGGGAACATTACATGAGGAATTTGATACACTTCACACTAAAATAAATGCATCGACTATTAAAATAAATGTGTGTATTATAGGAAAAATTGATCAAAATCAGATACAATATTTCATTCACCAAATCAGACACATCCCTGTTGAATCACTGCTTATTCAATACAGAATGAGATGCATCATCTATCAAAATAGATATCTCCTACACTAAATCAAACCCACCATCTGATTCAAATATGTCTCCTACTGAATCAAAAATATCACCCAATACATCAGTTATATGGCACCAGATACATGGCATTTTGAAGAATTACTGAGCAGAACGCCTCTAGATTTAACAAGGATAATGTTTAAACTAAAATTTATTTAGACCAAGAGATCGGTGCTTTCATGTTGTCTCAGGGCTGGAACTGTAATTATATTAATATTTCCCTGGAGCGTCCTTTGTTTAAGGCAGTGTGCTAGAAGGAGGTGCTCTCTCCATCTCAGTGGAAAAGGAGGCCTTCCATTTCACTCTCTTTGGTCCCTCCAAATCTCTAACACCTAGGACCAAGCTCTAAGCAGCCACATGGTGTCCCCAGGTTAGCAGTCCCAGTTCCTGAAAGGGAAGTGCCAACCCTTTTCTAATGGGTTCAGAACACCACAGTCCTTGTACCATTAAACGCAGAGATGCAAATATTATCAACAGCAACCCAAAAATCCTGGACATGGACCATCCAACAACAAAACAACAGGATGACGTCCCTTAGTATTTTTCTACTATGGCCACATGCAGCACAAGGCCAAGTCCACACTTTGCCTCACAGGGTGTAGGTGACCTCCAGAACGCATTGCCACAGTGGGAAGGAGATAACAAATGGGCTGGAACAGCAGCCATGAAAAGTTAGGGAAGAGGATTCCATCAAAGATTATCAAATACACCAATACCATTTCTGGCTTGGGAAGCTATTGAGACACCGACTCAGAGAGGCTGGGAGAGTAGCCTTTTGAACTTGATAGTCACAAAACACACTTTGACTAGTTTTGAACTTCTTCCTCAGCAACTAGCAGAGACAACTGTCAAAGACATAACGCTATGCTACAGTTCAGGACCTCGGGTAACCATTTCCATTTTGTTACACGCTATATCCAATCTCTCACTCTTTCCTGGAGCCGGGGTGTATGAATCAAAGCCGTCTACAGCTAACTTCTTTCCTCTCAAGCCTCAGAATAATCTTTTCTGCAGCCCCAATGCCTCACTGAACGCGTCTTGCATTTTGTAAAGCATTGTGTGAAACAGCGGGAACAGCATTATCCTTCCCCATCCTCACCAGTGGCTGCAGCACACAGTGAGGAAGGCACACCACTGTCTTGCAGGTGAGATACTCCACCAGCTTGACACAGCAAGAATCAAGTTTTTCTTATTTTAATGAGAGCTCTTTGGGTGCTCAATTTGACACCAGTGGGGATGAGTGACCTTGTGCCTCTCCTCTGAAAGGTAGTTTAATAAGCAACAAAAAAGGGATGAATTCTGAGCTAAGAAGGGAAGCCGACAGGACAGAGCCTGACAACACGTCAGTTGTTGTGACAGTCAAAGGAACAGGGCAGATTTGCATTCCACTCGATCTCTCCATTTTCATCAGTGCAGAGAAATGAGCATGGAATATAACTCATGTTAAAACCAACCATATCTGAAATTGTAAGGACTGTCAGGATCAGATCAAGTCATCTACAGAAGCAGAATGTTTAAAAGACAGTCTGCTTCACCCAGCCAGCCTGAATAGATTGGATGTGGCACTTAGTGACATGCTCTAGCTAGGTGGTGTGGTGTCAGGTCCTAGGCTGGACTTGATGATCTCAAAGGTCTATTCCAGCCTCTATGATAATTCTGTGTGTAATATTCTTACATAGGTGACAAAATTTTTCAATGTTTCCATTGACACACTCCCAAATTTTGGCCTTAGCTTATAAGTTAGTCTATAGGACCACTCCTTTTGTACTGCAAGCTGTTAAAAAGAACAACAAACCGTGCTTGTTACTGATCTGCTGTTCCCTATTATCACACTGCTCTGTCAATATAAGCATTGATTATAATTGCAGTTTTGCCCAACTTAGATTGATTAGGACGTAAAGCAACAAGAATTGTACAATTATGTCAAAATAAGCACCTAATTACACGAGACACCAAGCTGACTGCTGCTTGATATACTACTAGCAAGCAGCAGAAACCTATGTCTCACTTCACTTGCTAGGAATCCTGTGAAGAGAAATACAATTCTTCTCTGCACTTGGGTACTCTTCATAGGAAAATTTCCCATTAGGTTCACAAATTCAGGACAGATCTACCCAAAGAAAGAAGCACTTTAAAGAAACGATGCCACTACCAAATGTGTCTTCCCTCCTCAATCCAATAGTGTTAATCTGAATACTCTCTGCATTTTGTTAATTAGGAATCTGAACGGCATGAACAATCCCTAAAGACACAACCTTGCTGAGGCTGATGTTTATCTTAGATGGGGATGGACACTGCTGGGCCTGTATAGAATTCAGGCAGCAAAGTTGGCGCTGCTTTTTTCCACCTTCTCTAGTGGATATTGTCATCGCTTGAGGTTGAAGTGGATAATAATTCCACCTTTCCAAAGGACAGGGCCAGGCTGGCTGTGATAGCAGGCGACAGATGCCACGGCCAAGAGCACAACAGGAGAGCTGCTCTTTGGCAGGCAGACTTTCCAGTGAGGATTCTCTGCTCACTGCCACACTACAATCTACTTGAGTAGCTAGAAGAATTGAATTTCCAAAGTTTCTAGGTTTAAGCTTATTTCATAAATTGCTTAGTGAAATGAGCTGGCAAAGATTAAAAATCAGATATAGGACATAAATTTATGTGGTAAGCACAACTACATAAACTACATTCTTTTCCAGCACTTGTAGTTACCATATGGCACGCAGAGAGCTCCCAAACCAAAATGGTGTGTAGGACTACGCACAAAGATTTCTTTGCATCCCTTCTTTGTGTCACCCTCTTTCAAAGAACATATTATCTTGCATTATATTCTACTATCTCTTTCTACAACTTGTCATTTAAAGGAGCTTAAAGCCATTAAACACTGTTTTTGTTAACGACATTTACTAGAACTGACGGCACAAGGGGAAATACTCGAAAAGTAATAAACTGTTCTTTGAACACAAAGTTCTAAAATCATGTCTGTAACATCTGGGGTTTTGTTTGTATTGTACCTTAATGAGTATTATAAAATAACTGTAAACCTAATAAAACAGTGGTAATTTTGATGTGCTAAACATGCTGTAAATCACCAGGAGGAAGGCATATACAATTAATTAATGTTTTGTGATTTATTTATTTTAATTTTTTTTCTTCACA